>OY720459.1:33646809-33694169 GCA_963082715.1 Harpalus rubripes | reverse complement strand
GGTTATAGGTCACCCGGAAATGCCCTTATTTTAAGATTTTAACAGTTTTTCTTTAAAAACACTGTCAAATATTTTTCCATATTTATTATTTTTATAAATATTAAAGAATATTTTATTCTTTATACAATTTGATTACATTTTATACTTCGTATTCAACGGACATAGAGTTAAAAAATTAAAAAGAAATTAATTTTCATAAAGCAGCTAGCTATGCTATAACCAACGGCGTCGCCAGTCAATTGGCAAGGGGGGGGGGCAAGATGAGAGGCGATGAGAGGAGGATGGGGAAAATATGAATTGCAGGTACAAATAAATACAATGATATAAATTAAAAATAAAAAGGTATTTTTATACAAGAAAAATTTATAAAGAATTGAAAGAAGGTAAAAGATCAATTAAAATTAATTAAAATACAATCTTCTGGGGTTTTGTTCAAATTTGTCGACCACTTTATTAATATAATCCTCTAGATTTTCTAAAATAAGTTTTCTGTGATCGCTAATCATTGCTAGGCCATTGAAACGACTTTCTACCGTAGAGTGCTCCTCAGCCAGGTTTTTATTATTCTTAAGCTGCTAAAAGATCGCTCCACAGTACACGTTGTGCACGATAAAGCAATCAAAATTTTGAAAGCTTTTTTCGTTTCGGGGAAAAAGTTTTCCGTCTTTTTCAGGGCATCAACAACGATTGGTTCTGTTGGGTTGGGTTTATTCTGCCACAATTTTCGCCAAAGTTCGATTTCATTTTTTATGTTCAGTAAATCGCAAAATTGGGTGAAGGTTTTGCAAGATTCTGTGAGATTCTCCACTGACATGCCTAGCATTTGCGCCGTGTTTAATTTAGATAATGCGAATGCTGGAGTGTTTCCGTCAGCAAAACGCACTTCAAGAGAAGTAATAATGAAGTCCAAATATGGTATTGTTAAAGACCTCCTCCAGAATTCTGAAGGGCTCCCTGCTGGGTGGTTGCTTCGATGATGTTGTCTCCCAAAAATTCGCGGCACTGATTTCATGTCCTCCCCCAATCCAAATTTTTCTACGATAGTAGCATCCCTTATAATTTCATCTGTGACTATTTCGGGATTGTCACGGTGGCGTAGTTGCAAAATGCGTTTAATGTGCTGCGAGGCCTTGACCGCGTCCAAAGCTATGGACTGGATAATATTTACAACTGGTTCCATTACAGCTGAGTATTTAACTATTAACATAAGGCTAATAATAAATGAAACTGTAGAAGGAGCCACATGGAGCTGAAAGGCATTTTTTCTAGTCGCACCATTTCCTTCGCGCGATAAGGTTTCTAAGGCCTCCATTATTACAAGAAAATTTTCCTTAAAAACTCATGTTTTTGTGTTTCTCGCTCCATCTTGTTTCGCAGAGCCTGGAAATATTACGTATCAACTTCCTTCTCAAAATTGACTCCCGAAAAAATGCAATGATATCTTTAATGGTTTCCACGGTGTTCCGAATTTCAGGCAGAGTAATAAGATCATTGATCACTAGATTCAGTTTGTGCGAAGAGCAATGAAAGAACAAAGCATGGTGTATTTTTTACGCAGGATTGCTTGCACATCATTGTCTTTTCCGGACATCGTCGAACAACCGTCAAATCCTAAACCAACACATTTCTCCGGATTAAGGTCTTCTTTTGTCAAAAACTCATCGATGGTCTATGCAATGGATTTCGCATGCAAAGTTTTCAGGTCTATAAATCCGACAAACACTTCTTTGACTTCGTTGGTTTCGTCATCGAAATATCGCAGCCCAATCGAAAATTGTTCAGTTCCAGAAATGGCAGCTGTTTCATCCGCTAATACACTATATGCTTCCGCTTTTTTCACTTTATTTATAATATCTGCCTTAAGCACAGCCCCACAAATGCAGATAATTTCATTTTGGATATCAACCGATCGATAGCTTGCATTCTTTTTCCCATGCTGAATGTGTTTCTTCAAAACCACGTCTCCCGCGTCAATTCGTAGTTTGTACAATCCCTCCAGAATTCCTTCACCATAATGTTTACCTCTCAGAGCTAAATCGTGCGACCCACAAAATGTAATGCAGGAAATAATAGATATTATTTCCCGGTTTTCTTCAAGATTTTTCTGGGAGTACTTGTTGACTTGCATGTCCGCCGGCACATTTACAAGAAATGATCTCGCAGCTTCCAGTGCCGCCTTATGGAAGTGAGTTTCCATGTGCTTTTTTCACTACTCGTGGACATCTTTAACTTACAAAATGGCCTTACGATAAATGAGCCCAATATTCCTCTAAAAGAACTCAAATTGGGCGGAAACATCGTGCAATATTTACAAAAAGCTCTTTTGTGGCGTCGGGAGTATGTCAACTAGAGACAGTACGTTTCCAACCACGAATAATTAAATTTTCTTTTTAAATGCTTGGCGTCTTGCGCAAAGTCATACGTCGTAGGAGGAGTCCAACAGTTTTCAAGTAGTTCCTTTTTCCGTTCGGACGATAAATTCGACGCTCGACCAACAAATCGACCGATGTCATTTTCATTGTAGTCGTCCATCGTAGAATCCGGATATGGTTCCAAATCTAAATCTGAAAAAAGTACATATTATTACGTAGGAAAGAAAGGGAAGAAGATTAAAGGTTAGTTCTGTCATAGATATTACAGTGGCTGTTGAAGTGTAACTTTTCATATCAATTGAGGGAAATTTGAAGGAGTCAATGACTCCCAATTTTCTCTCAGTCCCCACCCGAAACATACTTTTGGATGAGTTTGGTCTCGATAGGGCACCCACAGAATCAGCACAGGGACGTGTACCAGCATCAAAGTCAAGTGTCTGAAGCTGAGCATCTCCCGTTGCGGTCTCCATTTTATTTTCCTTTTTCCCTTTTTCATCGTTATCACTGCTTCTTTCTTCAGGTTTCTTTCTTTTTAAATTTACTGCAAAACAAAACATATATAATAGGTACATACTAAATACGATACTAATAATAAATTACCATCACAGAAAGGCAAAAGTTTGTACCTACAGCAATTTACACTTCATAAAAATAATGCTAATACCCGATGAGTGCTTGTGCAACGAAATTTGATGAGGCAACACTTCATAAGAATATAAATATCCTAATACTAAACGATCAGATTCACTATCTATAGTTATATTCTTTAATCACAACGATCGCCAAAGCTTTGAACACCTCTACAGCATGAATGGTGTGAGCAATTTTCGTGAAATTTGCACCAAGTTGTAGGAAATGATTGTCTCGAGTGCTCTCGTAATAATTTAAATTTCTGTAGGAAGCATAGTTTTTGTGTAAAAAGTTCTTAAATGTTAAAAATTAAATTATTGAAACAATGGATCAAAGAAAACATGGAAAAATTTAAGACGAAGAACGCCATGTTTGACATGTCATTTTGAACCTTTAAATATTTATGAAATGAGGGCAATTTGAAAGAAGTTTATTTCATAATCATAATTTATGAGAATGGGCAATTATATCTGCACAGGTAAAAAAGGCCTAAAACATAATTAAAAATTATAAATTTTGACGGTTCATATGCACTTGGAAAATGTTGCCAAATACGTCATAAGTAACTAGGTAAAAAACAAATATTCCTAACTAGATTAATGTGAAGTTCGTACACAAGTGTGTAATCACAGTTTTCCTTGAAAATTTTAAAAAGATAAACGCTGTTATGTCATTTGGCATGTCAATGTCAATGATTACAAATGATCGGTTTTCATACTTTTAAATGCAAAGAAATGTTTCAATAATATGTAACATTAAAGAAAAGATGATGAATTTAACGAGGTAGGTATATGTAATGATTTTAAGACATGTTTATTATTATGTTACATATTTTATCTTGTAAATAGAATTTTGGAAAATGTATAAGGAAACACGTCGAAAAGGATCAGCAAGGTAGGATTAATATCACAATCAATCAAGGACTACATGTACAAAATGAAAAAGATAAACATAATCATCTGTCATATTTGATATGTTAATGACAAATTATGCATGTCGTATCGAATGTCTTTTTCAATACTAAAAACATTTAAAAAATATGTAAAATTGAAAAAAGAACGTAAGAATTAAACGAATTAGGTATATGTAAAAAAGCATTGAAATCGTTAAAGTAAAAGTACAAAAATATGGGTATATCTATAGAAGATCAAACAATTTACACCTTATGCTTTGCAGATGATCAAATACTTATTGCACAAGACTACTACAATAGTCTAGAAGTAAACATGTAAAACAGAATAAACCTGTTTAAATGGAAAAGTAAAAGTACAAAAATATGGGTATATCTTTAGAAGATCAAAAAATTTACACCTTATGCTTTGCAGATGATCAAATACTTATTGCACAAGACTACTACAATAGTCTAAAAGTAAACATGTAAAACAGAATATACGTGTTTAAATGGAACCCAAAAAGATTTGGTGCTAAACACAGGACAAAGGATTAAACAGTACAGAATAAAAAATAAATAATAATAAGGAATGAGGGCACCATAAAAGAACTCTGTACACAAGGAAGAAAGGCTATACTTCAACTAAATTGCATATTATTGGATCAAACTAAATTATTTCAAAAGAAATTAATTTTTTTTTATAAAACCATTATAAAAAGCATAGTTACCTGCAATAGCAAAGTGTGGCCCCTAAACAAAAAGGCTGCGGGAATGCTCCTAGCTACAGAAATGGATTATTGGAGGAGGGCAGCAGTAAAGTCAAAAGGAGAAAAGATAAGAAACGAAAGAATAAGAGATATTATGGACACTAAAATTACTATAAGCGATGATGTAAAAACAAATCAATTAAGATGGTACGGTCACGTACAGCGAAAAAGAAAAGAGGGAGACCTAATTAATTAATTTATTAATTAATTTATTAATTTGTTAATTTATGAATTTATGAATTTATGAATTTATGAATTTATGAATTTATGAATTTATGAATTTATGAATTTATGAATTTATGAATTTATGAATTTATGAATTTATGAATTTATGAATTTATGAATTTATGAATTTATGAATTTATGAATTTATGAATTTATGAATTTATGAATTTATGAATTTATGAATTTATGAATTTATGAATTTATGAATTTATGAATTTATGAATTTATGAATTTATGAATTTATGAATTTATGAATTTATGAATTTATGAATTTATGAATTTATAAATTTATGAATTTATGAATTTATGAATTTATGAATTTATGAATTTATGAATTTATGAATTTATGAATTTATGAATTTATGAATTTATGAATTTATGAATTTATGAATTTATGAATTTATGAATTTATGAATTTATGAATTTATGAATTTATGAATTTATGAATTTATGAATTTATGAATTTATGAATTTATGAATTTATGAATTTATGAATTTATGAATTTATGAATTTATGAATTTATGAATTTATGAATTTATGAATTTATGAATTTATGAATTTATGAATTTATGAATTTATGAATTTATGAATTTATTAATTTATTAATTTATGAATTTATTAATTTATTAATTTATTAATTTATTAATTTATTAATTTATGAATTTATTAATTTATTAATTTATTAATTTATTAATTTATGAATTTATGAATTTATTAATTTATGAATTTATGAATTTATGAATTTATGAATTTATGAATTTATTAATTTATTAATTTATTAATTTATTAATTTATTAATTTATTAATTTATGAATTTATTAATTTATTAATTTATTAATTTATTAATTTATTAATTTATTAATTTATTAATTTATTAATTTATTAATTTATTAATTTATTAATTTATTAATTTATTAATTTATTAATTTATTAATTTATTAATTTATTAATTTATTAATTTATTAATTTATTAATTTATTAATTTATTAATTTATTAATTTATTAATTTATTAATTTATTAATTTATTAATTTATTAATTTATTAATTTATTAATTTATTAATTTATTAATTTATTAATTTATTAATTTATTAATTTATTAATTTATTAATTTATTAATTTATTAATTTATTAATTTATTAATTTATTAATTTATTAATTTATTAATTTATTAATTTATTAATTTATTAATTTATTAATTTATTAATTTATTAATTTATTAATTTATTAATTTATTAATTTATTAATTTATTAATTTATTAATTTATTAATTTATTAATTTATTAATTTATTAATTTATTAATTTATTAATTTATTAATTTATTAATTTATTAATTTATTAATTTATTAATTTATTAATTTATTAATTTATTAAATTATTAATTTAATAATTTATTAATTTATTAATTTATTAATTTATTAATTTATTAATTTATTAATTTATTAATTTATTAATTTATTAATTTATTAATTTATTAATTTATTAATTTATTAATTTATTAATTTATTAATTTATTAATTTATTAATTTATTAATTTATTAATTTATTAATTTATTAATTTATTAATTTATTAATTTATTAATTTATTAATTTATTAATTTATTAATTTATTAATTTATTAATTTATTAATTTATTAATTTATTAATTTATTAATTTATTAATTTATTAATTTATTAATTTATTAATTTATTAATTTATTAATTTATTAATTTATTAATTTATTAATTTATTAATTTATTAATTTATTAATTTATTAATTTATTAATTTATTAATTTATTAATTTATTAATTTATTAATTTATTAATTTATTAATTTATTAATTTATTAATTTATTAATTTATTAATTTATTAATTTATTAATTTATTAATTTATTAATTTATTAATTTATTAATTTATTAATTTATTAATTTATTAATTTATTAATTTATTAATTTATTAATTTATTAATTTATTAATTTATTAATTTATTAATTTATTAATTTATTAATTTATTAATTTATTAATTTATTAATTTATTAATTTATTAATTTATTAATTTATTAATTTATTAATTTATTAATTTATTAATTTATTAATTTATTAATTTATTAATTTATTAATTTATTAATTTATTAATTTATTAATTTATTAATTTATTAATTTATTAATTTATTAATTTATTAATTTATTAATTTAATAATTTATTAATTTATTAATTTATTAATTTATTAATTTATTAATTTATTAAATTATTAATTTAATAATTTATTAATTTATTAATTTATTAATTTATTAATTTATTAATTTATTAATTTATTAATTTATTAATTTATTAATTTATTAATTTATTAATTTATTAATTTATTAATTTATTAATTTATTAATTTATTAATTTATTAATTTATTAATTTATTAATTTATTAATTTATTAATTTATTAATTTATTAATTTATTAATTTATTAATTTATTAATTTATTAATTTATTAATTTATTAATTTATTAATTTATTAATTTATTAATTTATTAATTTATTAATTTATTAATTTATTAATTTATTAATTTATTAATTTATTAATTTATTAATTTATTAATTTATTAATTTATTAATTTATTAATTTATTAATTTATTAATTTATTAATTTATTAATTTATTAATTTATTAATTTATTAATTTATTAATTTATTAATTTATTAATTTATTAATTTATTAATTTATTAATTTATTAATTTATTAATTTATTAATTTATTAATTTATTAATTTATTAATTTATTAATTTATTAATTTATTAATTTATTAATTTATTAATTTATTAATTTATTAATTTATTAATTTATTAATTTATTAATTTATTAATTTATTAATTTATTAATTTATTAATTTATTAATTTATTAATTTATTAATTTATTAATTTATTAATTTATTAATTTATTAATTTATTAATTTATTAATTTATTAATTTATTAATTTATTAATTTATTAATTTATTAATTTATTAATTTATTAATTTATTAATTTATTAATTTATTAATTTATTAATTTATTAATTTATTAATTTATTAATTTATTAATTTATTAATTTATTAATTTATTAATTTATTAATTTATTAATTTATTAATTTATTAATTTATTAATTTATTAATTTATTAATTTATTAATTTATTAATTTATTAATTTATTAATTTATTAATTTATTAATTTATTAATTTATTAATTTATTAATTTATTAATTTAATAATTTATTAATTTATTAATTTATTAATTTATTAATTTATTAATTTATTAATTTATTAATTTATTAATTTATTAATTTATTAATTTATTAATTTATTAATTTATTAATTTATTAATTTATTAATTTATTAATTTATTAATTTATTACCTTCCGTCACCTTTAGGTAAGGAAGGTATTGTCTTTGGTCAAAAAATTCGGTGGTGAGTTTTTGATGAATAAGCACGTTATAGGGTCCCTAGAATACGATTTTACTATTTTTACGATGATGTCTGTATGTGTGTCTGTGTGTGTATGTGTGTGTGTGTGTGTGTGTGCGTGTGTGTGTGTAACAAAATTTTCGTCTAAGATAACTCTAATACTACAATTCCAAAAATTATAATTCTGTCGTATTCCTCTTCGTTGCATCCATATGAAGAGCTGATTAGATTTTGGTTATAATTGGTCAACCGGAAGTGCCCTTATTTGCAGATTTTAACAGTTTTTCTTGAAAAAACGATGTTAAATATCATTTTTTCACATTTAATGTAATTATAAATATTAAAGAACATTGTATTCTCTATCCGATTTGACTGCATTTTATACTTCATATTAAATGGATATAGAGTTATAAAATGATAAAGAAATTAAATTTCATAAATTAGCCAGCTATGCTAGAAACAGCTACTATATTAAGAAAATTCTGATTGAAAGATGTCAATGTCAAGTTCAATGACATATTCGTAGTATATTTGTGTTAGGATCTTTTTGCTCGAAATTTTCTGTATGAAATTTGTTTAAAATACATACAACTGTCGAAAGGTAATGTACATACAAGAAATTTATAATCTTTTGCAAGGAACTTTCTGTATGGATTTTATAGAAAATACATACGCATTTACGAAAATTCTGCCGGTAGATACCGCATCTACCGACTGTGTTTGAAAACACTACCGGATTCATGAAGAATCTAATCTCAAAAAAAGGAAGTGATGCAAAGCGAAGCGTGCGCGGTAAAAGTGGAAATGTGTTCAAAGTAGGACTCTGCTCATTTTGTTAACTACGTCAAATTTCTAACCTGTTTTAAATTTTCAAATTTTTTCGTAGGTTATGGATCTCCCTTGTTTACCACTTGCGTTCTTAAAATATCGATTCCGGTAGCTATAAACTGATAAAAGCTGTTTACCCGTAACAGTTCGCCGGTAGAATTTTCGTAAATACCTCATATAACTGACGGAAGGTAATGTGCTGGCCACATCAGATTTTTTATTAATTTATTTAATAATTTATTTATTAATTTAATTATTTATTAATTTATTTATTAATTTAATTATTTATTAATTTATTTATGTATTTATTAATTAATTTATTTATTTTTTATTTATTTATTTATTCATTTTTAATAAAATAAATATATCCTCAAGGCCATTGCGGGTGGTGCCAATTATTGAACCGTACTAATAAAAAATCTTTTAAATTACATAATCATACAGCATGAGACAGAAAAGTCAAGGAGAGTTTGGGTGGGCATGTTGCGTGGGCAGTTTGGGTGGGCATGTTGCGTGGGCAGTTTGGGTGAACATGTTGCGTGGGCAGTTTGAGTGGGCATGTTGCGTGGGCAGTTTGGGTGGGCATGTTGCGTGGGCATGTTGCGTGGGCAGTTTGGGTGGGCATGTTGCGTGAGCAGTTTGGGTGAGCATATTGCGTGGGCTGTTTGGGTGGGCAGTTTTGGTGGGCAGTTTTGGTGGGCATGTTGCGTGGGTAGTTTGGGTGGGCATGTTGCGTGGGCAGTTTGGGTGGGCATGTTGCGTGGGCAGTTTGGGTGGGCATGTTGCGTGGGCATATTGCGTGGTCAGTTTGAGTGGGCATGTTGCGTAGGCAGTTTGGGTGGGCATGTTGCGTGAGCAGTTTGGGTGGGCATGTTGCGTGGGCAGTTTGAATGGGCATGTTGCGTGGGCAGTTTGGGTGGGCATGTTGCGTGGGTAGTTTGGGTGGGCATGTTGCGTGGGCAGTTTGAGTGGGCATGTTGCGTGGGCAGTTTGCGTGGGCAGTTTGGGTGGGCATGTTGCGTGGGTATGTTGCGTGGGCAGTTTGAGTGGGCATGTTGCGTGGGCAGTTTGGGTGGGCATGTTGCGTGGGCAGTTTGGGTGGGCATATTGCGTGGGCATCATAAACCACTATCGGCGGAGCCCTAGGGAAAACTCGGCGAAGCCGAGGTTACGCTAGTAGAAATACTATAACTATATTATATTAATTAAAACTAGAATTTGTTAAAATGATATTCTAAGTTATTTCTTCTGGTGATGCATCGCTTCACCACCTTCACCTGCTTCCCTGACAAGCCGCTACTGCCTAATACTCAACAATCACAAAAATATGAAAATTAAATGCAGTGACTCACCAAAAAAAATTCCGATGTCCATGTTGTATGCCTAACCTACGTATGTTTGGTTGCACTATTAAGAGTTTAGACTGGAAACTGATTATTTCACCTCACCACTCACGCACAATAAAAATGAACAATCACCTCACCACTGAACTACACTAGATGTTTGTAGGAGCTAGTTTCTCGCTGGTTCCACAAATTTATTTAAAAAAAGAAACAAAAACCTTCGATGGAGTACCTGTCATTCAGTCAGCCATAGACGATATCATGACATGACCATATGATGCAACAGTGTTGCCAACTACAGTGTAGTGTGCTATGCTATGTTTATAGCGCCATTTTCAAACAACACCGTTTTCATTTAATTTTTCACCTTTTATCTATATTTTCTGATCTCTAGGGGGGGGGGCAGCTGCCCTTCCTTGTCTCCCCTTGGCGACGCCAAGCCTATAACAATGGAAATAGCTACTATATTAAGAAAATGCTGATTGACAAATGTCAGTGTCAAGTGCAATTAACATGTTTGTGTCATAATTTTACTGGAAATATAAAATCTCTTAGGTACATGAAACTTTCTGTATGGAATTTATACAAAATAAAAAGAACTGGTAGGAGGTAATGTACTTGGAATACGGAATCTTGTGCAATAAACTCTTTGCATGGAATTTGTACAAAATAATGGAACTGACGGAAGATACTGTGCTGGCCACATCAGATTCTTTATTTTCTAATCTTAGTTTATATATCAGTTGTTCATACGTCAACATAAAAATAACAAATATTTCGTTTGTTACAAGTCGACAAAAACTTTTTTTTAATAGTTACCGGATTATTCTGGCCCCGATTTTATTTATTTCTACAGAAACTTGTAGAAAGAAAAAAGTATTTTGCGAAAGAAGAGGACTATGTCGAGAACTACTTCTCGACATAGTCTTCTTCTTAAAGGTTAAATTTGTAACGTTATTGCTTTGTTTCTCTTAATAAAATAAAAATTCCGGTTATGACTAGAACAATGTACATCCCTCGTATATACATACATTAATATTCAAAATAAAGGCAGTTAGGGGCCTATTATATATCTCAGGTGTTAATATTTAATCACTGCTTATTTTTTTTTAACCAATCAAGTATATTGACATATAACAAAAAAAGGTATTTTTAGTTGTCAAATCAACAACTATTGAAAATTAACCCTCGAGTTACAGAATAGGGCCCTGTAGTGTATATTGTATTAACCTTCCTGTACTGTTCATTTCTTACCTACAATTATATGGTGCGTTTCAAGATATTTGAAAATGTATCTGCCTTCGTTATGACGCGGTACACCACAAAACAGCGTGCTATGTACGATCCTATGCGTCAGGGCGTATTAGCAAAATTTTGGAAAAGGATGTAGAGGTACTGTCTCAAAATCCCGCTAGTTAATATACCTGGTTTTATTTATAATTTGTGAAAATTTGGTGTAATGTTACTTTCTTTGTGCTGTATTTCTTAAAAATCAAATGAAACACTAAATTCTACACAAATATTTAGTGTGCTGGATTTCACATATTTTGTTACAACTCTGTCATGTTACCCATCAAGCCCACTTAAGAAGCCACCCGCTGCGTAAGTCGAGACAGGTACGTTTGCAAATATCTTGAAACAAACTATACATTCCAAAATAATTATGTATTTATTTGAACACTGTTCTTGCGTATTTAGAGTCTTGAGTTTTTATTTTTTATTTATACGGGGTTAATATGAACTATATAGTATGACAAACTTTCACAGTTTATTTGGAGCTCATTTCGAGTAAAAATAGCATTATGATCTTAAGTCCTCTTCATTTTAGTTATTAAAATACAATAAATGCATATGCCTAATTGAATTATTGCAGTCAACAAAAAAAAAATAAGAGAAACATAAAAAAGGATAAATAATTCAATAAAGATAATAAATTTATGTTGATTGTTTACTCTCAAAAATACAATAAATGAATAAAATATACACGTCAATATTTTTATATTTTAATAATTACAAACAAAAACACTTGGTGGAAGTTTAATAGATTTTATTTTATCGTTATGTTTATCTTTACGCATAAGAGGATATTTTTCAATTGTACCACAATAAATTTATGTAAAACATAACGTGATTTATACATTGTTACGATACAATAAAACAGCGACATAACGTATCGATATATGGATACATCAATATTCCAATACATCGATATATCGGATTTATAGGTATATCGATATATTTAATTTAATTCACATCGAATATTTATATTAAAATCTTGATACTGAACAGCTACTACTGGTTTTCAAGACCCATATATCTACTGTGCACATGAGCATTTATAAAACTTGAAAAGCTTGATAAAGCTTGAAACTCAAGCCAAGCCTAAAATATTTAAATCTTAAAGTTGTCAAGCCAAGCTTTATTTCCATTAAGCCCAAGCCAAGCCTAACATTAAGAAAAGCTTGAAAATTCAAGCCAAGCCAACTCAAGCTTTTTTATTTCAAGCCAAGTAGCTTGGCTTGGTGAATATCTACCCTCCTGCTTTGGAGTCGGGATTTACCATGCAGTTTGCTTTCGTGTTAGTCGGTAAGCAAAAAAATTCGTGCAAAATAAAAATTTATTGATAAAGTCAGGAGGTCTTGTGATGTTACTTCTGATAATTATATTTCATTAAAATATCTCAAAGTTTATTTTTTTTGAACTTATATTTTTCTCAAAACTTTTTTTCATTCATATTTCATCACGTATTATTTTATGGACTACCTACTATAGGTAAAATATTACCCAAAAATAAATTGTTAATAATGATTTTTTTCATGATGGGTTATACAGCTAATAAAGGGAAGTCATACATATTTGTGCCCTCTTTAAATTAATTATATTTACATTAACTCACCCAACAAATCTGCACATACCATGCGTTTGACTGGAGGCTAAGCAATTTTTGGCTTGTATATAGGGTCTAATTGAAATTTTTTAAATAGTAGGTATATCGCGATTGTCATGAACCGGAGATCCGAGTGTGTAATGTTCATATGGGCGGTATCATAGGGATTGACGGCTAGAATAAAAATAAAGTTTCTTTTTTTTTGTAATTTAACTTTCCTGCACTGTTTAGGCCTATATGGTTCAAGAGCGATTTTAAAGTGGTGTATTATTATTTCAGTTAATTATACATTCATTCGCTTTTAAGACAATTAATATTTACTGGCTTATTCTGTAAGAATGTCGTTATACCATAACGTATCGTTATGATGAAAAGATTGTTAAATAACGATAATTTTCAAAAAGCGTATTCTGTAAAACCAATGTCGTTTTTTTTTCAGTAGTTCATGAATGATAAGGATTCACTTGTCGTTATTCAATCCGTAAATGTCAAATTTTAGCAAATGGAAGGGTTAATTAAGTAATTTATTATTTATATGTGTGCAGAAAGAAATGGAAAATAGGTAACAAAACATTTATGCATGCATCAAATATATAATTAACAACCATATTGAAATTTTAGAAGAAATGGTTGTGGTTGTGAAAGTCTTTTATGAGAATAATAATCCATTTGATAATCGATATTTATACATATTCATTACTCAATAAAGAAATAATAATTAATAAATTATGTCAATATTTTTTTGCAAAATGACATTACAATGACAATCTAATTTACAATAATAGTTACTAACTTTTTTAAAAAAATTGGCTAAAGTCATTGTGACAAACGGTATGAGGACGTTTATAACGATATTACTTAGTGAATACGATTTTTACAAATTGTCGTTCAGGATCACATCGTTACATTTATAATTAACGATAGTTGTTATATAACGATATTTTTACAGAATAAACCTGTAAATAGTACATTTCAGCTTTACTTGAAACATAAATTTACATTAGTTTTTATAAAATAAGAAAAGTGACATGCATTACGTTCGGGTCTATAAGATCCATGATACTATTCACCGTATTTCACAAGTTCACACGTTTCGACTTGCTTGTGTATACAGGACCGCTATGATATATTATACGGCTTTGTTTTACAAGTAGTATTATTTGATTCTTGCAGTTGAAAAGTTCGTAAGTTACAAATTTCCATGTGGGTCAATATGACCTAGTAGTATAGCTGACGCATAGGATCGTACATACACTGCTGTTTTGCGATGTACCCCGTCATTACGAAGACAGGTAGATTTGCAAATATCTTGACACACCATACAATGGAATGAAACTGACCTCACACTAACCTATTTTACCTATTTCAAATACATCTGGAAATCATAAAACCCTACAGACGGATATATCCCCGAAATTTTGTTTGTTCGTGATATAAATACATACTCGCCTCTTCGTAAGTAATATGTTCTGATTTTTGAGTACGGAATCATATAAGTTAAATACATAAAAATAATTACAGTAATTATGTCCAAATTCAAATAGCATAAAAGTAAATACCCTCAACGATACGGATATATTGTTATTACCGAAATACAAGTAATAAATATTATGTGTTGAAGCTTGGCATTTAAAATCAAGTCAGTTAAAATTTAAATGAATTATACTATATTTATTTGAACTATAGAGTGGTGCGCAGATAGTTGCAGTTTGATCTTGTATTTTCAACAAGATCAAACTGCACCTATCTTCCCACCACTCTATAGTTAAAACAGATAGAGTGTAGGTTTCTGTGAAATGTAATCAGATAAATTTATTAATTTTTTATTTTGGTTGGAAAATCAAATCTAATGTCTTAAAGCTTTGACCTTATAATTAATTCCAGTTAGTTAAAAATTTAAGTATGTAATTAATTAAATTTTATAAAATACGTTTAACTTGACAATTAAAAAAATTAATAGTTCTATATGTAATGATTGACATTTGCACTAAATTTTGGTAGCGGAAATTTATCGGGGTAACGGAGTTTTATAAGTATAATACTGTTTCCATTGGTAGAATTTTCATATGTTTTTCATCATGATTGGTTAAAAACTAGTCCAATTTGTGAGACCTTTCGAAATATTCTTCTATGTACACTTTTCTCGTTAATAAAGTCCAAAATTGTTCAATTAGTCACGCCTGTGGAATACTTCGACGACTGTCTTGTTTTGGCACAAAAAAGATATTATGGTCCCGTAAACTGGATTCAAAGATTGCATAGTAAACATATCATAGAATAACAAAGAAAAACTCAAAATATGAACATGTGGAAATGCATGTACCAATTCGCAATTACATTCACAGCATAATATTTATCACCCACCTCTTAATCCTAACTATTAATTTAGAAATTAACACATAATTATGTTCCAATGATATATTAACTTACAATTTTAATTAACAACTAACAACTAAAAAGAATTAATTTATAAGCTGTCTGTTATTGATTGGAAAACTAAATTAAATGATAATAATGTGAACAGGAATATGGATACTTTTTACAGTATAGGATATAGTTTAATAAATTTATACGTATATATGACACTGTTTAAGATATCAAAATCCCCAAAATGGTTCTCCAAATCATTAATCAAAGAAAAATTCAAATACCGCAAGAGATGGAAAACTTACGGACATTTGTGAGACGAGATGGATTTAAAACAAAAATGGATCAAGATTTCAAATATTATTTAAGTAATATAGAAATAAATATAAAAGATAACGCAATATCATTCTGGTCATACACTAAAACTTTAAAGAAAAATTCAGGTTTACCCAATACAATAAAATATAAGGGTATTGTAGCACAAAATGGCCAAGACATATGCAATACCTTTGCCGACTATTTTGAATCTGTTTACGTTAATGTTAGTACGAACCAGACAATTTCTAGTAATAGTTGTCAACACGTAAGTGCTGAAATAAATTTAAGCTCGGTGTATCTACCGTATGATAAAATTTTAAATTATTTAATGTCTTTGGATATAACAAAAGGAAGTGAACCCGATCAGATTCCTGCTAAATTTATCGGAATATGTGCATACTACCTTTCTGAACCACTATATATAATATTTAACCAGTCTTTAAAGTTAGGTATTTTTCCTAATACCTGGAAAATTTCTCATATTACCCTAATTTTTAAATCTGGTGATGTTAACGATGCTACTAACTACAAGCCAATTTCTATCATATCAACTTTTGGTAAAATATTTGAATATTTAGTCATACAAGAAATAAAAAATATCATTAATATACAGCTTGATTCTCGTGACACTTGTTTACAAAACAATATTGTTTCGTACACAATATCGAAAACAATGTAGTTCAAGATATTGTATAAAATTCGTATTCACGTGATTCCTTGGTAAACAGACCGTTTACCAGGGAATCACGTGAATACGAATTTTATACAATATCTTGAACTACATTGTTTTCGATATTGTGTACGAAACAATATTGTTTTGTAAACAAGTGCCACGAGAATCAAGCTATGCAATTTATTGTATTGTAATGTATACAAGTACGAAGTTAGTCAGTTTCCTTATTTGACATTTATTTAATTTTTGTCATAAGTGACATTTCCTAAAGCCAAAAGAATATTATATTTATTATTAATGGTGGTTGTATATCTTCGCATACATTAAAGAAAGAAGATAGTATAAAAGACGCAATAGCAGATTATGTACAAGAATATTTAAAACCCGATACAACAACAACTTTAACATCAGAATATGTTTTAGGTCCCTATGATAAGAAATAGTAGATACTTGAGGAGATGGACCGTTCAAAGACGAAAAGAATACTGGCAAATAGAATATACGAGTAAATGATTGATGAAATAGTTAATTATAACAATTTGATGAAATTAACTATGGCTATATAAACCAGAATAACTAGTCCTAACTACCTAGTATATTATTAAATTCTTGAGATATATACATATGTATATTCATGAATCTTAAAAACTAATTCATTGAAATTATCACATGCGAAAATATAAATTTACTAGGAGCACATATATCAAATGAAAAAGAAAGCATCACAATAAATGCGTTATACAGAGCACCGGAAATAAAAATAGAGGTTTTCAATGAAAACTTTGAAAAATACTTGAATAACTATACAAAAAAAAAAAATGAAATTATAATTGGGGACATAAATATTGACATCCTTAAACAAAACAAAAACTCAGCATATTATCTTAATACTTTATCAGCCGAATTCACAAAACAACATTAGCACTTAAACTCGATTAAAACAATCAAGTTAAGCTGAACCATATTCACAAAAAAGTATAATCCTTTATCGGTAATACTTTCTTAAACCGGTTTAGTTTAAAATTTAACCCTACGTATCCATAGCAACAGAATCATTTGGGTGTAAATAAATATTAAACCTATTCACAAAACTTTTCGCTTACAAATTTTAAACCATATATTCAAACCTGCTGAAACGCAGGATTAACGTTGTGTAAAATTTATAATTGTAATTTTTAATCATCATAGAGGTTTGTTATAATAATAATAGTAATAATAATAATAATAATAATAATAATAATAATAATACTAATAATAATAGTAATAATAATAATGTTTATTAAATAGCTTCAGACTAATAGAAATATCATATATAAATACAATTTTTTACCTTTAATTAAATGTACTGTAATTTTCTAGATTTCACGAAATGTTGCGTTATTTAATGGTAAACGATGATAGTAAGTAAACATCCATTACAAAATATATTATAATTTATGTATTTCTATGTACAATAAAATAAGTAATAACACGTAAATATTCGATCATTTTTTGTAGTTCAGAAGCAACTTTAGCTACGTTCTTATTTAGTTTGTCATTTTGCTCAAGGATTGTAGAATTTACTTCTGCTTTTGACAGTGAGGAGCTAAAGGTAAAAAAATTATATATTGTTTAACATTTGCAATTTGATTAATTAGACATTATTACTCTGTTTGAGTAGCTGCTATTGCGCTCTCTGTTACTGGAGGTGGTATAACAGGATTTGGAAGTTCCAATAGTAAAGTTGGAGAAGGTGAAAGAAATAGATATGGACTTTCCAAAAAAAACTGTGGAGGTGGAGGAATAACAGTGTTATCTTGAGATATTTCTGAAAAGAAGATGAAATATATTTAACTACAATACAGGCGGAAAAGGAACGGCAAGAATGGATCATTTCATTTAGAAATAAAAGACGTAAATCAGGGATCAAAAAATTATATTTTTGCAAACATACCAACAGGTAATCCAATATCTGCACCATTTTCAATGCCTGAAATGGACGCTGGACCAATAATTCCGACAATTTTTACATCGAAGTCAGTTATTGTGGCAGTGGCAATCCCACCCTCTGTCTTCAATTTTTTTTATCGTAATACATATATAAATGATTGTAGGAATGATTGCATACTTGCAATAAATTATATTAAAAGTGTACTTACATTTAGATTTAGAAGTGATTTTTAAATTCTTCCACTTTGCTTTCACTTCTTCTATACTACGGCTATAGGAAGAAACAACATTTATTTTCCTTGTTATTTCTTCCCACAGCCGTAATTTTTTAATGGTGTGTTATTTGGCCCTAATTTGCCAAATAATAATTTAGTTTTATTATTAACTTCGTCAATCAAAACAGATATTTCATTTTCTGTAAAATTTGGCCTTAGTTCGCGTTTACTCGCCATTTTTATTTTAAGTTTGACGTTTATAAATTAAGCTAAACAAACTCTAATCTAAGTCTATTACCATTATTTTTGGTGAATATGGTTTAGATTAAATTCTTAATACCGAGTTAGAAAAAGTTTAGCTAAACCAAAATTTGGATTTAGCTAATCCTATTTTGTGAATTCGGCTGTATATGAACAACTACACAAGGGTTACTCATAACTCAAAATCCTGTATAGACCATATAATGTTAAAAACAAGCGAAATAAATAGAAATATATTTCCATTCCGTCTCAAACTAAATATGACTGACCACTTTCCCATCGGAATAATAATACCTTATAAAAAAAATAATACTAATAAAAAACTTTATATTGAAAAAAAAATATGTAGATTACAATATATTACGTAATAACATGAGGAAAGTGAATTGGAAGTTGTCATTACAACAACTCGATGTAAATCACATGGCGGAATATATCATCAATAAAATTCATTTATTCACGGAAAATTCGACCAAAATTTTTCGAAGAAAGAATAAATTACACAAGAGGAATCCATGGATAACAAATGGTTTAATAAGCCCAATGAAAATTAGAGATAATATGTGCAAACAAATGATAAAAGGCAAAAATAATAAAGACGTTGAACTAAAATATAAAAAATACAGAAATACGATAAATTTATATACAAAGAAACTTAAAAACGATTATTATAAAAAAATATTTGACAAAAACTCACAGTCTCCTAAAGATATGTGGCAAATTGTGAACAAATTAATCAACAAGAAGCAACAAAAAACCAATAATGAAGAAATAAAATTTGAAAACAAATCGTATAAAGATGATAATCACATTTGTAATATTATGAACAACTATTTCATAAACATAGGAAATAAAATGGCGTCAAATTTAATAGCATTAAAACAACTTATTATATGGAAAACATGGGATCAAAAAAAAAATCACTTTTCCTAAAACCAACCGATGAAGAAGAGACAAAAAAAAATATTTCAGAGCTACGCATAAACAAAGCACCAGGTCGAGATGGAATTTCGACGAACTTGTTAAAAGAAATTTTACATGAAATAGTTGAACCTATAAGCATACTGGCAAACAGAATCTTTGACACCGGAAAATTTCCAGACATACTGAAAATAGCCACTGTAATACTACTGCATAAAGCAGGAGATAAAACAAACGTAGAAAACTACAGACCAGTATCCTTAATATCAACAGTTGGAAAAATAATAGAAAAAACAATAAAGACCTGGCTACATAAATTCATTGAAACATGCAAACTTTTATCCCCACAACAGTATGGCTTCAGAGAAAAAGTGTCAACTAGTGACGCTATAGCTGAACTTACAGGAATAGTTTATAAATATGTAGACCAATATGTGCCCTGCATCTGTTTGTTTGCGGATATATCCAAAGCCTTTAACACAGTAGAACATGCCATGTTATTGGAAAAATTGGAACATCTAGGAATAAGGGGGGTAGTTTACAATTTATTTAAATCCTACCTCACAAACAGATTTTAGCAAGTTAAGTTAAATAATAATGTAAGTGATCTGAAATTAGTGGAAATAGGAATCCCACAAGGAACTGTACTTGGGCCAATATTGTTCAATCTTTATGTCAATGATCTTTTACATCTTAAAACTAGTGGTAAAATAATATCATTTGCCGCTGATACAGCAATAATAACCAGTGGTGACAGATGGTCCATAACTAAAGACAAAATCGAAACAGATTTGAAACTTATTAAAAATTGGTACGAGAACAATAAACTATCTTTAAATTCAAACAAAACTAAATTGCTCGCGTTCAGTGCATACTCCAGTGGAGAGCCAGCATATAGAACACTAACAATCCATAAAAGTGAATGTGATAAACATAAATGCAAGTGTAGTGACAAAATCATAAAAAAAATCAGTGTAAAGTACCTCGGTATAACAATAGATAACTTTTTACGTTGGAACCACCATATTTCATCACTGTGTGCAAAAATTAGACAGTTTTTATTTACATTCAAAAAATTACGAGAAATAGTGAATATTAAATGCTTAAAAATAATGTATTACGCTTTAGTCCAGTCACAGTGGTGCTTATGACGCTCATTTAAAACCACAAAAAATATTACAAAAAAAAATCATTAAAATTATGAATAATAAACACTACCAACACCCATCTCAAGAAATGTACACTGAAACACAAATAATGATAAATAAATAAATATATCATCGCGGCATATTACCCATTGCTGGGTGTGCCAATCTGCTTTGTTTGCAGATATCGGTAATGATGATATATTTGTACCGTGCGGGCGTTTACCAGGCGTCACCTCACGGGCACTCATTGTTGGCGTGGAGAGTGCTCCACAGGGGTCAATTTAGTGCCATTTAAAATTCTAAATATTTGGCGTCGGTCGGGATCGAACCCGGTTCCCCAGATTCGCGACCAGACACTCAGCCACGCGGCCACGAGACAAATAATGAACATCCGAAAATTATATATTTTATTTTCAGTTATGCTGTTGTATAAAACAAATCAAATTCAACATCCACATACAGTGCAAGTAACACGTAGCAGACATCAACCCTACATGAAAGTGAGACGGCCAGTGAAAAGTAGAGCGAAACGATTTTTTGAATTTGTCGGGGCCACAATTTTTAATGTACTACCAAATGAATTAAAATCATTAAGATTTATAAAATTATTTAAAAACAAACTAAAGACATGGCTGGTTCTTAATAATATAGAAGTATTAGTTCTTTAATATGTATATAATATATAAATAACATTAAATTAATATTCGTAAATTTTAGCATGATATGTATTTGGTTATAAATTTTTTAACTTGGATCATGCTTTTGTTTTGTTTATTATGCAAACTTAGTAAGAATTTTCAATAATTTATATGTGTGAATATTTCAGTTAATAATTATTAATTTAGTATATGTTATTTTAGTATACCAATTATTGCTAGTTAAACTGAAGTTAATTGTCTTTATACTAATTTACTTAAGTACAAAAATATATTAGTAAATTTACAAATTGTCAACACTCGCTACAAGAAACAATTAAGTTTCTTACTGAGTTTATTCGTATTTACTGCCCTATCTATGTGAAACTAGGGTATCTCAAAATTAAAGTATCTGTACCTGTAAATTATTGTAAGATATTATGCAGTAAATAAATATTATTATTATTAATAATAGTATTAACGACAAATGAATTCTCACTTTCGGAATCCGCTGCAAAAGTACATTTACGTCTATCTGTTGATCTACATAAAGTAGAAATTTGTTGAAATCATAAATGTAATCATTAATTAAATTTTTATTAGATGTAAGCATCCGCTAACTAATAACTAGTTTATGAAAAATAACTGTTTAACACTAGTAACTTTTAAATATTTTCTTTGATGAATAAATGTAATATTTATAAGTGAATAAAGAATAGACAGTTCTCTAAGAAAGTTTTTTTGTTATAAGAACAGATCTGGATTTGGTTAATTCAGCGAAGATAAAACTTTATGTTTCTAGAAGTTGTTTTTCGCTATAATAAAGAATCATTTTTATGCTTTAAATATTTTTTTAATTATGTCTAAAATAATTCATTGGTGTAGATTGCATATGGGCTACATTTTATTTCAAAATCTCATAATTTCTCTTTTTGGCATTAGTAATATCATCAATTAGCATAATTAAATTTGTATTAATCATTATTCACAAATTAAATAATATTTTAAAATTTATTGTTTTCGTAGCAAGTAGCAGAGTTCCTTTTTCAGGTTACAATATTAGAAAACAATTATTGTTTTCTATACAATGTAATTTTTGTCATATGAATATCAAAAATTGCATAGTTTACAAGAAATTTTTAACAATTCAATTATTGTTTTGTATACAATATTGTTTCAAAATCAATGTTCACGTGAATTTTAATATTATAATTTATTGTATTGAAAACAATCATTGTTTCGTATACAATATTGTTTTATAAACAAGTATCACGAGAATCAGGCCATAATCATTTCTGAACAAAATGGTTTCTGTTCTGGAAAATCAGTATCTACTAACCTAACTAACCCCTATGTATGATTGTAATATTAATATGATAGAAAATGTACAGAAAAAATCCTTAGATTCGTATATAATAAATATAATATCGAAATTTCTCATTACCCTAACAGACAACTATTTCAATATTTTGTCTCTGGAAAACCGAAGAATTTTGCTAGATATGATGTTTCTTTATAAAGTGTTCAATAATATGTTATACACAGATTTAATCTTGCCATACTTTAGTTTTTATGTCAGTTATAAATGTTCTAGATCCAACAAAATATTTCAATTACCTCGTACTAATACAAATAACTATCAAAACTCTCCGTTTTACAGTTGATGTCAAATTATAATTCAACTTTTTATCATGTTGATTTTTTCACATTTTCTCTTCGTAAATATAAAACTTGTATTACTTGTAATTTAAAACAAAGTTAATGTTTACGACTATTATTGTGTTCAATTTCTTATCTGCAGTTTTGTAATTCAGCAATTTATTTTTTGTAAATTGGTGTGTACCTATTATTAGTCTTAACGACTGTTGGTACTCCTTGTACATTTAAATTAATAAATAAATAAGTAATATAATACAGCAAAGCGCAGGGAATTGTTCATATTTTATTTCGCTGCGCATTGCGAGTATTCGTTTTGAAATCACATCTATGGCGACTGCACTGTTAGTGCAAAGAATAATAATTCTTATACAGAACAAGAAGCGACACTTCGTAATTAGAAAATATACTGTTTTAGTGCGCAGGTTTATTGGAAATGTCATCTACTAGCGTGAAATCGCGTGAGTAGCACGTATCTTCGTAAACTAACTCCAGTTAAGTTGTGCATTTTTATAACAAAAAATAAGATATTCTTTGTTTTAAATGGCACTTTTTTGTCTGATAAAAAAATATCAGGCTTTAAAAAGAATGCATTTAGACTAAAGGAGTGCTCCAAGAAAACAAAGAAAATTTATCAATATTTCGTCATTTATAATAAATTAAATAATAAGAACTGTTGTTTTATTACTTTGTGTAAAACATTACTTGTAATCTAAGCATTTACATGAGAAATTGACCTAGTTCCATCTTTAATATTTACTTTTATTTTTATTCTTAATAAAAATTTCTTTAGTTTATTATAAAAATATTCGTCTGTTTTATAAAAGAAGCTACTGAAGCTAGTTCTAATTTCCTACGTTTATTATTCCTGTAAAACATTTTTTTTCTTTATCATAAGTTGTTTTGTTATGTTCCTTGTATAATTTTTATCTATTTGAATTTCCCGCTTTTATTATATCCTAGCAAAATGACCACAGCATTTTAACGTCACCAAAAATGGAACGTAAACATCAAAGTTACCCACCGTAGTGTCGCTTCTTATTCTGTAAAGAGTTGATATTCTTTGGTTAGTGTTCACGTGTTGGTGTTCTATTTACTTATGTTTTGAACAAATAATCTGCTCTTCATTAGTCGTTTCACGTATATTGTTTTTTTTTATAATGAGTAAATTCTGTGACCAACATATCAAATTAATTAACTATTGTTATAGTAAAATAATTTTTACCTGCAATAAGTTCTATTGATAGCCACAAGTTGGTCGTTTATCTAGAATTTTTTTAACCATTATTAGTCCACCACTGCGCCTATCTTTCTATTTTATTTTCACTATATCGTAAATATGAATAAATTCTTTTAAAAAAGGCGGTATTTTTAGAATTTCAGACGTATGTCATGATTCACAAAGTGCAACCACATCCCTGTTCATAATTCTGGCTGCTAAATCTGCATTTACTGAGTAGAGTTTGTTGAAACCGTTAACAGTCTAGATAAATAGATTGAGGTTTTTATTTATATTATTTTGAGATGCTTTTTTAGTAATTTTGAAATTAGTATTTAGTTTGATTTTAGAATATTTCCCTTGTTTCGTTACACTATCACCGCAAATGTTCCAGGAGAGAGTATGGCTGAAATTAGATGAATTTGAATTTGCTTCTACATGGCTGCTGCTGGAAACTGTATTGGAGATAAAAAATTCTGCAACCTGTTTTTTGTTTACGATGTGCGGGTCGGTATTGACAGGCGTGCCATTTCTTTGGTTTGTCGCATGTCCTTTATCGGTGAGCTGTCAGATGGGGGACATGACCTCTGGTCTCCCTCGAAATTTCTATGTTTGGGAGTATCGAAGAATTGAACTTCATTATTTATAATTTTCTTCTTTCTCTCTTCTAATGTTTCCTTTCGTTGAACCGGGTCTTCTTTATTTAGGTCTTGGCTGATGAAGATTTTAGTTCATTTTAGTTTCGACCTCAAAGAGTACACAAGTTTTTTGATTTTTATATTGGAAAATGTAATCTTTAGGGGTCGAATTTTATCAGATTTTCGACCTAATCTATAAACTTCATCAATATCATTCATATTCAAGTTAATATTTAAGCAGGAATTGAGTGTACTGATTATCCGTTTTTCTAAATCATCTAAGTTGTGTTCTTCGACAGAGATGCCATAGAATACTAAATTTCTTTTTTAATGCATTTTGTAGTTTTAGGTTTTCCTTATAAAGCACATCTTTCATTGTATTCAGCGATTTTACTTCAGATTCTAGCGCATCTAGTCTTTTTGAGTTTTCAGAACAGAGCATAGAAAAATTTTCAACTTTCAAGCTCATTTTTTCCACACCTGATTTGATACTGTCCAACACAGAGAGTTTTTCTAAGGAAGTTATGATGGAATCTAATTTCGTTTTCAACTCCGCTGTTTCATACTACCCATGTTGAGGTTATATGAAGATTTATATTTGAGTTATTGAATCACAGAACTTTACACCTGAAATTTTTGTTAGTTTTTAAATTTCAGAATTCACTGTCAATAATTTTATCTCAATAGTTACCGAAGATAATTTAATTTATGAAAATTATTTCAACGGTAATAATAACTTTGTTTTCAGTACTATGCAGTGTTGCCAATATCTCTGAAGTTATATTATGAAAACTAACAAAATTTTAATTTTAATTTAAAGTGAAGATAAATTTTTTATGCAAATAAGCCTTAGTAGTACAACTTTACCAATAAAATGTTTAATTGTTTCCCTTGTCTGGTATTCAACTACTAGCCAACAAATGTACTTTTTTAACGGACATAAAAAATATATATGTATGTGTTAAATTGACTTCAACATTTGTTTAACGCACGATTAAAATATTGGTGCAACCGGCCTCAAAGTTATGATCATGTCAAACGGCCATTACACATATTTTTTCGTCAATTTTTTATGTTCCATTTATTTACACGTTACGGTAAACAATTATTACACGGTAATGTCATATTCCTTTCAATATTTATTTTGCTGCAAACTGAACTATATTAAATAATATTTATCTCATAACAAGTATGTCACCTTTTGTAATACTTTTATTTATATTTAAATTTACAAGTATAAGCTATCAGTATAAACTTTTTCTAATGAATATATTTTCTAAACAAATAGTATTTTTCGTTCAGATTTTAATAATTTTACAGAGCGCAATTCATTGACAAATAAGTCGAGAACAAGAATTTTTCAATAAAAGCTGCGCGTGTTGTCTGAGCACACCATTAGCACGCTGCCAATAAATACCAAAGAATTCAATAAACTCAATCGTGTCCTAAAGAATCTCAGCTCCAGACAAAAGCTTCAAGCTTTCTAAGGATAGATAGCGAAACACCGTAGTAAATGGAATTTGTTTATGCGGTACTCCAAGAAATGATCCCAAAATGTAGCCTAAAAATTACGTTCTATTGAAAAACTAGGATTTTTTATTTACCCTTCACGAGAGTGACTTGATTGATTTGTAAGTTTTATTTCCAAAACCAATGATATTTTAATTACAAATGCTTGCTTATCCACAGGTGTACCAACTAGTAAAAACGACATTTAGGAAAACATTTTTGAAAGAGGATTGTACTTTAAAAATAAGGACAATACTGTTATAGTTATAGAATGTTCCATTTGAAAATTAAAAGTTATTGTCATTTACTCGAAAGCCGGAAGCAGTAATACTTCCGAAATTATGGATGGGAGTAGGAGTTAATTTATGTAGAATATAATTTATGGTATTATAACGTTTTTATTTATTTGGGTGAAGTGTAAAAATCAAAGAATTATTAATAATTAACCCATTAGAGCCGGAATATTTTTTTTTTGTGGAAAAAAGTTATGGGAATTGTTAGCCAGGGTGTTAGAAATGAAGAAAATGCATATTATTTATAATTATTATTGTTCATTATTTAAAAGAAGAAAAAAAATGATGTTACCATATAATAACACTAGGCTTTCATAGAGTACAAAATTAGGCTGTATGAAATATTTTAAAACATTCAATGCAAAGATCTACGTTGCATTTGCAGCACTGTGTTGTACCAACTGAAGAGAATTTGGAACTGGCTCAACTAAATAACTTTGTTGTCATAACGTATGTCGTCCGAAATTTTGTTAAGACTTACACTGGTTTTTGAAACAGAAGAACGTCCGGGTCCTTTGGGCATATTTTTATATTTAGATAAATATGTAGTTACTATCTCTCTTCTAAATTTGTTATAACTCTTCCTGCACATTCATATAATAACCAAGCATTTTGGACAGCCGAATCTATTAGCCAGGTGAATAGCGGCCAGTACCACTTCTTACCTCGAATTCTAATTCTATATCTGTTAAGATCCTCGTCCATTCGGTCTGTTCCATTTATAAACTTGTTGTATTGCGCAACAACATTTGTTCGTTGAACTTGATTTTTTTTTTGATATCATCGAAACCATCGCATTGTCCATCCATCTGGTCAGCATGATACCATCTGTTTTGGAAATTGAAGAATCAAATGAGCCTCTATTTTGTTTTGTAAATGTTCTTTTATCTGGTAACGGACAACTTTTTGGAATACAATTTTGTCGAATCGTACTTGTAGCAATATAACCACGTTCTCGTAAATGAGCAAATAATTTGAAGCTGCTGAACAAATTATCTGTGTAAATCTGATATCGTAATATGGCATTTCATCGAACATAACAACCAACGGTGCAGACGATTTAACAAATTTTAATTCATAATCTGTATTTGAATTGGGATTTTTACCCAGAAATTTTCAAAATTTATTATCAGGTAACTATTTTCTGCGTTCAAGCACCACACTTTACCATACTTTCATGAAAATTTATATTTTCAACAGGTATAAAATATATAAGAAAATTTTGTTTTAGTTTTTTCTGTGCAGTGTATGAACCTCATAATTTGAAAAAACCTATCCCTCCGCATAGCTTCACACACCATTTCGTTTCGCATATCTAGACATGAATCCCAATATCTTCGTTTGCCTGGAAGTTTATTGTAACCACTAAGTATTAGAATCCCAACAAAATATTTTATTTCTTCTACACTAATTTGTGGATCCGGGTTATTGAGGAATAATGCATATTTTTGACTCTCTGTGACTAGCAAATTGAAGACGTTGTCATCCATAAACATTTCAGATAGCTAAACAGGTGATTTATCCCGAAATTCAGAAAAGTCCGGCTTTGAAAAAGTTGTAGTTTTTTCTAAATCTCCCATCATCCATTCCTTCTCTGCCTTATTTCCTTCTTCTATATTCTATATCTCTTCAATACGCCTTTTACTACCCGCATATCTAATTTCAGCCGGGGCCGATAACTGACGAGCTGACAAATTATCTACTAAACCTCCTTCATCTTCCTCTGCTGAATCCTCATCAGGAATTTCATTCAGTTCCGGAGGAGTAATATAAATTACTTGTGTAGATGTATCTTCATCCGAACTATATATCATATCTAGCACCTGTTGCAAGGAAAATCCAGGTCTAAAAAAATGCACCTATATTAGCCTAGTGTAACCATATGGTAACACATTGAAATATTACGTAATATTTCAGACTTATAACAAATATAATAATTTTGCAAACTACAGTCTTGTAGCGCCATATTTGACAAACATAAAAATCAATTTTATAAGTAATTGCAATGTGATACAAAAAAATATTATACTTACGCAAAATTGAGGTTCATGTTTTTCGATGTGATGTTAACTTCACTGATTTTAAAATAAATTATTTTCAAATATAATACAAAATGCAACGAAAATTTACACAATACTGCACGTATTGTGTAAATTTTCGTTGCACAGTATCTAGAATATAAATAACACCACTCCAAACCAAAAAATGAATTGCAACTACAGTAAATGCGTAACAAGTATGAACAAGTCAGTGTGACCGTAAGGTTACACTGGGACTTAATATTTATTAAACAATATTTAAATATAGAAAAGATAATAAACCTAACGATCACTATGATTAAAGAAATATTAAATACTAATTTAAGACTAAGAATATAATTAATTAGTTAAACACTGACACTATCAAAGCTAGACTATTTATAAATTTGTGACTGATTGTAATTATTTTACTAAACTCATGTTATATTTATTTCCCTTACATTTGATTATATTTTGTAAGATGTCCATTTTATTAATATTTATACAAGACTTCAACTGTAAGTACTTTGTTTTTGTTGGTTAAAAATAGTACTCTGTATATGTGAAATATATTTATAGAGCCCTGAAGAAGTTGTACTATCGAAACGTCGGCGTAGTTGAAAATAAAGAAATAATAGACTGCAGTTCCGAATATTTTTTCAACCTTCATAACCCATCAGTCGACTATCAACGACCTTTTCTTCAGTATTTATGTCACTATTTATTTATATCACATTCAACTGTCCGACTGTTTATTCATTTAACTGTCTTATATAGTTGTTTTAATATTTTTCTGAAACAGTCTCGAACTATATATAACAATGCACGGGTATTTATGCTTATCTCTCCCTTGTTTACATAACGGCCCATTTCCCGTCGCCTGCCTACCGCGCGCTGGATTATGTTATCGATCGCCTACGTAGGCTCCTCCTATATCTCTAGAAACGTTCTATCATATGCGTCGGATAGCACGCACTGGCGGGGGTCACTTTATAGTTGATATCACTAAAAGTAATACTACATAATTGTAAGCCAAATATTTTCTGATTTACATACAGACGGACACCTGTATATCAAACTTTATTACATCCTTCCAAAAAATATGCATCGTACGAAAATAGATTATATCAAATTAAATACAAGTATAGTTTAAAATATTATAAACACAAAACTTGATTAAATAACCATAGTGCAGTATATATGTAGAAAATACATAGTTATATGTCCTAAGGTATGGAACGAAAGTTTTCGAAAAATTTTGAAATTAAAATTGTTTAAGACAAAACTAATTAGATCAGCACAGGAATGATGATGTCATATTTTGGCATGATGTAGCCTCGTGCCTTTATGCCAGAATCACTCAACAATGGCTAAAGCTGGATTCAGAGATTACATAGTAAACATAGCATACATAACACAGAAAAACATAAAAACGCAAAAGGGGATAAGAGATTGTGTACAAAAAGTATTGTTCGTAGATAGTTTCTGCTAGACCAATTAATTTGATATGTTGGTCATAGAATTTACTCATTATAAAATATAAAAAAAATATACGTGAAACGATTAATGAAGAGCAGATTATTTGTTCAAAACATAAGTAAATAGAACACCAACACGTGAACACTAACCAAAGAATATCAACTCTTCACAGAATAAGAAGCGACACTTCGGTCGCTAACTTTGATGTTTACGTTCCATTTCTGGTGACTTTAAAATGCTGTAGCTATTTTGCTAGTGTATAATAAAAGCGGGAAGTTCAAATGGATAAAAATTATACAAGGAACATAACAAAGCAACTTATAATAAAGAAAAAAAAATGTTTTACAGGAATAATAAACGTAGGAAATTAGAACTAGCTTCAGTAGCTTCTTTTATAAAACAGACGAATATTTTTATAATGAACTAAAGAAATTCTTATTAAGAATAAAATTAAAAGTAAATATTAAAAATGGAATTAGTTCAATTTTTCATGTAAATGCTTAGATTACAAGTAATGTTTTACACAAAGTATTGAAACAACAGTTCTTATTATTTAATTTATTATAAATGACGAAATACTTATAAATTTTCTTTGTTTTCTTGGAGCACTCCTTTAGTCTAAATGCATTCTTTTTAAAGCCTGATATTTTTTCATCAGACAAAAAAGTGTCATTTAAAACAAAGAATATCTTATTTTTTGTTATAAAAATGCACAACTTAACTGGAGTTAGTTTACAAAGATACGTGCTAGTCATACATTAATAATTTAACTATAAATAATCCTCTTCCCAACAAACACATTCTCTACTCAATGTCAAATTTAATTCTTTCCACTAATTTTATTTATGCACAATAGTTCTCGCAAAACGAAATAATTTATTGATGCACGCACTGCCCTTGTCTATATATATATATATATATATATATATATATATATATATATATATATATATATATATATTTATATATATATATATATATATATATATATATATATATATATATATATATATATATATATATATATACAGAATGTAAATGAAATAAGTGCATAACTTTTTTCTAAGTCTTTTAGATTTTGAGTTAAAATTCTTCAAAGATTTGCTGCATATTTCGTTACCGCCCATGGAGAGCAACAATATTTCTTAATAACTTTTTTTTCCAAGTCTTTTAGATTTTGAGTTAAAATTCTTCAAAAATTTGCTGCATATTTCGTTACCGCCCATGGAGAACAAATGGCTGCTGCCGTATTCAAGTGGGATACAAACAGCTCAAAAATTGTCGGTTATCGGTTACACTTGCATTTTTAAAATAAAGAAATTTAAATTTTGGATAACAAAATTATAAAGTTGTGTATTAAACCAGGCTTTTAATAACCTTTGAATAAAGGAAGACAAGGAGGAACGAGGTAACGAAGAAGAGCAAAAGCATAGTTATTAGGTTATGAGATGATTATTTATCGTCGACGAATCATAATAGTTTAAATACGCTATTCAAAAAATATAAGTACAAACTTTTGTCCATTTAAACGAGGTACAAGAGTACCAATAATTAGTCGTCCATTTATTGTTCCCGTCCAAATATTTTTTAATATAAATTTTTTCAGCATTTTCGTCTGTCGAGATGTGTATTGTGCATAATAAATACACCTTCCCAAGTAAATTTAGTCTCATTAATGAACATTATGAGCCATTCCCAAAATTGAAGTTTGTTATATGCTGAAAACATTGAACTTTTTGCACATGATATGGATACAACTGTTGGTTTTTTTAAAATTGTCATATGTGACACTCCGTATTGTGATAAAGATATACAAGATTAACAAATGTGCGAATATTAGGAACGTATGATTTGGAAACGCTCCAGCGTCTAAATGCGTTGGCAACTCTATAACATTGTCTTTATATCAAACACAAATTAAAATGTAGTAAAGATACGAATAAATAAATAAACCAAAGGTAAGTAATTACAATGACAGAAGTTTACCATACAAACAAGTTTATTAATAATGTCAAAATTTAATTGCTACAACTGACAGGACTGTCAATTGCTAAAACAAAATTTTTCAGAGCTATTGCTACTTCATTCAATTATTAGAAAAATACTTGGAACGACTCGTCAATTTACGGAGTTGTAAAAATGCTAAAAAAATATGCGATTTCGAGAAAAAGTTATTAAGAGATATTGTTGCTCTCGACGATTTATATTACTGGTTAAATTGAATGTACTTATTTCATTTATACCCCGTATATACAAATGCATAAATAAAATTAGTTTATTGTGAAAAGTGATCACCTGAATATAAAATAATAGTGTGAGTGTTATCTCAGTATAAGTCACTAATCCAATTGGAAAATATTTAAATTTCTGTCAGTGAGTGTGAGTGCAAATCAAAACAGCTGAGTTTCCTTTTCAGCGCGCACCAATGAGAAAGCAAAAGAAAGTAGTGAAAATAAAGCCTTAGGGTAAGCAACCTGTTTGATATCTTGGTGTTGAGTGTCACGGAGTGTTAGGCATATTTAGAATTCTAGCCATTTTGAGAAGTGGATCAAAGTATTGGATATAAAAACTATAATTGAATATATTTGATGAACAACAAAAGAAACAGAGACGTAAATACTAGTATAGATGAAGAGATATCTGCCTTCCGAAGGACTAAAAGAGTTATAAGAAGCCCAGAATTACAATCAAAAACAGAAGGGAACTCAAATACGACCGGCATGGATGAAATAAAAAATTTAAGCATACAAATGTCGACCCTACTTCAAGAATTACGAGCAAATACAAACAAAATAAAAACACTAAGAAACGAATTGAAAAGAAAAGAAGAAAAATGGGATTTAGAAAAGAATAAACTTAAAAAGAGAATAGAAAATCTGGAAACACAATTAGAAAAACAAGGAAAGCTAAATCGGAAAAATAATATAATAATAAAGGGAAGTACTATAACACAGGATGTGACATCAGTGTCAGATTTCCTGAAGCATAACCTAAACCTACAACAAAAAATAAAAAACGTTTAGTTACTGAATAAAAAACATAAGAGGAAGTGTTGTATTAGTACAGTTGGAAAATTGGAACGAGACACTGGAAATCATGAAAAATAAAATACAATTAGCAAGTTTAAAACCCACCACATATATTGAAAATTATATGACAGCTAAAGAAATGGAGTGTCAGATAATTCTAAAACTATTAGGAAAAGCAGAAAGGGAAAGGAAAAGGCTATGAGAAATGAAAAAACAATAAGGAACAATAAATTAGGAACTCGAACTTTGGACAGTGAAAGTAAGAAGTCAATAGTAACTATAGGGGCATGGAATATAAAAAGTTTAAAAAGTAAAGAAGATGACCTAATAAATGAGTTACAAAAATCAAAACTAATAATTTTGGGAATTACGAAAACAAAAACTAAAGGTAAAGGACATAAACTTATGAATGAACACCTGTTTTTATACAGCGGTGTGGAGATAACAGAAAGAAAGAGAGAAGGGGTGGCATGCTTGATTCACAATGACTGGAAACAGAAAATAATGAAATGGGACTGTATAAATTCAAGAATTTTAAAATTTGAACTAATGATAAATGAAAATGAAAAAATAGACTATTGTTGCGTACGGCCAAATAAAAATGATACAATGGAAATAAAAGAAGAATTTTTCTGCAAACTACAGGAAGTTATGGACAAAATGAAATAATGATTGTGGGCGATTTAAATGCAAAAGTCGGCAAGGACTTATCTAGATATGCACCAATAATTGGAAACTATGGGGAGAAAACTCTGAACAAAAATGGCAGGATACTTTTAGAATTCTGCATGGAAAATGAATTAATTATTACGAACACTAAATTTAAACACAAAGACATACACAAATATACCAGGGTATTAAAGAGTAGAAATGAAATGTCTATTATAGATTATGTTATAGTATCAAATACATTAATGAAAAGAATACGAGATACCAGAGTTAAAAGAAGTTATGAGATAGGAAGTGGTCACTATCTTGTAGAGACAAAAATTAAACTACAAAAAGACCCGCACGTAACAAAAATGTAACGCGTTGTAAAATTAGTACATACAAATTAAGAGAAATGGCAATGCAACAAAAATATAACGAAAACCTGGAAAAAAAATTCAATTACACGTAAACAGCAACAATGACTACGATATAGAAACCCTATGGGGTATATTTAAAAAGAACCTGTTACATAGTGCGACTGAAGTTTGTGGAATCACAAAATCAAATAAAAGTCGTAAACATACAGCTTAGTGGACAGACATCGTAAAAAAAGTTGTAAAAAACAAGAAAGACGCTTGGAAAAAATACATACACGAACAAACGGTAGAATCATATGACGAGTACAAGAAATGTAGAAATAATACAAAAGAAATAGTACTGAAAGCTAAAAAAGAAGCATGGGAAGATTTTAGAAAAAAATGGAGGAAAACTACAGGAAATCAGAAACTGTTCTATAGAATTCTAAGGAATGTGAAAAAGGAAAATAACAATGAAATCAATTACATCAAAGATAAAAATGGACAGTTACGTACAAATGAAAAAGAAATAATGGCAAGATGGCAAATATACTTCAAAGAATTGCTAGATGTAAGTAATATAGAGGTAATCGAAAACAAAAAACATACAAAGGAAGTAGAAGAGGAACATGATTATGAAACTACAAGTATAACAATACAGGAATTAGAGAAGGCCATAAAAAAGTTAAAAACAGGAAAAGCACCTGGATACGAAGAAATAACGCCAGAAATGATGACATATGGATGATTCAGGGAAAACCATACTGCTAAAAATATTGAATAAAATAGCAAGAGAAAAGAAAATACCATCAGACTGGAAATAGCGATCAGTCTACGGCTCTACAAAAAGGGCGACATGAAAGAATGCAGTAATTACATAGGTATTTCATTGTTAAGTGTACCAGAAAAAATATATGTCAAGTATACTAACAGAACGTTTGAAAGAAGAAATAGAACAAAATCTGGACAAAGTACAAAATGGCATTAGATCAAGGAGAGGAACAACAGACGCATTGCACATAATTAAACAATTATCAGAAAGAGCAATTGACATGAAAGACACTATATACCTCTGTTTTATAAACATTTCAAAGGCATTTGACTCAGAATGTAGGAATAATATCTAGAAGATCCTGAAAAAAGGGAAGTTAGCAAAATTCTGATAGAATACATGCGAACCTTACACGAGACAACAATTAACTACGTAAGAACAAGAAACAGTTTATCAGCTATTTTTGAAACAACATCTGGAGTAAGACAAGGAGGAACCCTTAGCCCATATTTATTCACAATTTTAATAGACGATATAATAAGAGAAGTGAAAAACAAAATAAAATCTGCATCATGGGGATACTATAACCTGGAAAGAGCAGTCGTAAATCAATTGGCATTTGCGGATGATATAATTCTGATATCAAATAAAGAAGAAAACCTGCAACACAACCTACAAATATGGAATGAAGAACTAATGAAACGACAATTATATATTAATAGAGATAAAACCAAATGTATGACAATATCAAAAGAGTTAACTAGGACAAGAAGAAGAAATAGAGCAGGTAAAGACATTTAAATACCTAGGGACAAATATGTCACAAGATGGAAAAAATTACATAGAACTAGAGGCCAGAATCAAAGCAACAACAAAGCTATGCTTTGCACTAAATAAGCATACTTTTAACAAAAAAGAACTTTCAACAAGAACTAAAGTAAGAGTGTATAATTCTGTTCGTACCAACATTAACATTTGGAGCAGAAAATTGGGCACTGAATAAAAGACGGAGAGGAAAAATTCACGCAAGTGAAATGAGAATACTAAGGAGAATAGCAGGATTACATATTTTGGACAAAGTGAGAAATGAAGAGATAAGCAAAAGGCTAGGAGTAGAATCTATAGAACAAAGAATAAGAAAGAACACATTACGTTAGTTTGGACATATGGTGAGGATGCCGGAAACGAGATTGGCTAAAAAAGTATGGAAAATGGGAAACACAAAGAAGATAACTAAAGGCAGACCAAGGCACAAATGAAACGACGAAGTGGGAAGACACCTGAAACAAATAGGAGTCGACTGGATTAGCGCCAAAGCAATAGCAAAAAACAGAGAAGCATGGAGAAGAAAAATATAGGAGGAGTAAAAGCAGTCTACAACCTCAACACTGTCAATAAGACGGTAAACGAGGACTGGATTAAGTAAGTAAAGATATATATATATATATATATATATATATATATATATATATATATATAATAAGTAAAAGCTTATCTCCGGTGTTATATTAACTATAGACCGATTTGCTCCTTAAAGGAAATTTTTATTTATTAATATCACATAAAAGAACAATATTACTATAAACAATGCAAATTATACAAAATTATAACAATCAATGCATAATCTTACCTTAAAAGAAAATCGATTTTTACAGTCAATACACTATTATTTTTCCTATTATCTTTAAAGAAGTACAATGAAATGAATTTAATAAAATGTTTTTAACGATTCTATTGACACTTATATGACTCAGTCTCCATAGCAACAAAAATGAACATTTCATTTTTACGTCTCCCCCCTTTGGAAAGACAGGAGCTTGCTACTATGTACAAAATTGGCCTGTGACCTGAGACGACTACCGCTTACTTCATATATTGTTGAAGACACTCTACGTAATATTTCTAATGGTCCTGACCTTATTGGATCTAATTTGTTTCTGTTCAAACGACTACCCATTTCTACATAAACCAAGTCCCCAACTTGGAAAACATGTTCTTTTTTCTTCCCATCAATTCTGGTTTTATTTAAAATATGATATCTTTGAGAATTTTTGTAAGTTTGTTTTCTATCTTGTGCTATATCTTGTGGTTGTCCGGGAGTTGAAGGTATTATTGAAGATTGATTTCCAGTAAGTAAATATAATAGAGAGAATTTAGTCACACTGTGAATAGTACGGTTGTATTCATTTGTACATTCTACAGCAAGTTTGGGCCATGGGCGTTGTGGTTGTTCGCTGATCTTGCAACGGATACGATTTACTAGCGTCTGATTTAGACGTTCATTCAGAGCATTTGAGAAAGGGCAATCTACCGCTGTGAAAATCACCGTTATGCCATAGCAACGTAGAAATTTTTTAAATTCTTTTCAATTAATGCCGGTATACAAATCTGCAAGCAGAATTTTTACAATAATCTTATTAAAAATGGGTCGTAAAAATTGAATTAGGTCTTTAGCTTGTTGGCCTCTGGATGGATAAGTGTATGCAAACCGAGTGAAGTGATCAGCCAGTAGATGAAGATAACGTTTAGGCGATCGATTCCCTGCAAAACCACCAATAATATCTAGTGACATTATCTCAAATGGTTCCTTTGCTGGGGCCAATTGTGATAAATGACCAATGTCTCGGTTTCTTCTTGATTTGTTCTTTTTACAAATATCACATTGGTTACAAAATTTCCATATAAGCGCGTCCATATGTCTAAAGTAATAAAATGGTCGTATCTTGGCTGTTATATGACCTACTCCATTGTGACCATAATGATAATGAATTTTCTTAATTAATTTTAAACCAAAATCTTTGGATATACAAATACGTTCTCTGTTTCGTAGCTTCTTAAAAAACAAATCTTCTTTTTTATATGTTTGTCAATTGTAAGTTCATTCTTATTGTTTTCTTGATCACGCTTGAAGTGTTCTATTGTTACCAAATTTATAATTTGTAGTATGTCATCTGCATTCTCAAAAGATTCCAAAACAGGATTCCTGGAAAGGGCATCTGCTTCTTGATTTGTCTTTCCTGGGGAAAATCTTATTATGAAATCATATTGAGACAGATAATACACCAAGTCCCCCAGCTCCTCATCAGTTCTAGCCTTTACTTTCAAATTTTCTAAGGGCCTATAATCTGAAACTACTTGGAATTTGTGCCCTAATAGCCAATGTTGCCAATAACGTATTGCTTCTTTTATTGCGAGACACTCAAGATAAATTGCTTTTTTCTTTGCTTGAGATGGGGTGAATTTCTTCGAGAAGTAAGCCACTGGATGTAATTCGCCATTATCTTGAATCTGTTTTAAAACTGCTCCAACACCAAGGGTACTCGCATCTGTAAAAAGAAATGTCGCCTATTTTGGATCGAAAATTGACAATATTGGACTGTGGCATAAGTATTCTTTTATTTTGATGAAAGTTATATCACATTCTTCTGTCCAACGAAAGTCTGTATTATTCCGCAGTAGATTGTGAATTGGTTCTAGTATTCTCGTATAATCTGGAATGTATTTATGGTAAAAATTGATTTTCCCTAAGAATTGACGAATATTTTTCTTGTTTTTTGGTTTGGGAAATTCTTTTATTTATTTTAAGTTATCATGATGTGGTCTGACCGAATTATATCCTAGTACATGTCCCAAGTAGTTTACTGTGAATTGTGCAAAATTACATTTTGACAATTTTAACCGGAATCCTTCCAGTTTAATTGCCTGTAGTAGTCTATTTATGTGACATAAGTGTTCCTCATAGCTTTATACAAAAATTTTGTAGTCCATTACGTCGAATAGCGGTAGCCAGAGCTCGTTGAAAAATTGCTGGTGATATTTTAAGACCAAATGGTAATCTTTTCCATTCTGTGTAACAATAGCAGTCTTATGACGATCTTTTGGTATAGACCAGAGAGCGGAATTGATATCAAAAACCGAATACCATTTACAATTTCGTGTTTTTACTACAATATCCTCAATTCTTGGAAACGGTTGGGATTCTGGTACTAAAATTTTGTTCAGCTCACGAAAATCAATGCACAATCGTGTACGTCTACCATCTTCTTTTTTGTATGCCAAAGTTACTGGAGCTGCAAAAGGAGATTCTGATTCCTCTATCAGACCTGTCTCAAGTAACTTAGTTATTTGACCCTCTATTTCTTGTTCATCTGGAATCGAGCATCTATAGGGTTTTTTTGATATATATTTATTTTCCATCAGTTTAATATGTGCTTCTGGATTTTCTACTTGCCCAATATCATATTTGTTTTTAGCAAATACTGCTAAATTTTTATTTATCACTTTAGAAAGCTTACTTTTTTGATCTAAATGCTGCAATTTATCTAAATATGCAGATTTTTCTTCCTCATTGTAATACAGTTGAACTATATTTTCTCTTTAAAATTTGTTACTTTTCCCATATTATCATTAACTCGTTGAAGAATATTAGGTTATCATCTTGCATTAAACGAAATTTCTGAATAGCATCTAATCCTAATAAGACATCATATGAAAAATAATCATTCTTAATTACATGGACTTCTACTTTTTTTTCTATTTTATGAATCTTCATTGGCAATTTTATTTTATTATAGCTCTTTTACACACCACTAATTGTTTTAAATGTTTGTTCGTTTTTTAATATTTTATCTTTAACATCTTCTATAATCTTAGAGTTTATTAAAGTTATGTTTGATTCACTGTCATAAATTCCAGTAACTTCTTTTTTATTTACTGTAACAGTTAATCGAATTAGTGGTGTGTAATCTCGTTTTTTGTCTCTTCCTGAGCATTAACAGAAATCTCTTCAATCTCTGTTAGATTTACACGTTTCTCATTAGTACTACGTCCATTATTTCTATAATTTTCTATTGGACGAAAACGCCCTGGATACCCATGTGACTCACAGATAATACATGGTCTTTTTTCCATGGATTTCTGTTTTTTGTACTCAGTAGGACGGGTATCATTCTTATTATTAGAAGTTGTTGTTCTTACTTCATCCTTCTTTATTCTAGAATATGATTGTGTATATCTGTGTAGCTGATTCATGAGCTGTTCTGTTGTATTTATTTCTTCCTTATCTAGACGATCTTGAATGTAGAATGGGAGACCAACGACAATGTGATTAATATCTGTGCCGTCCAGTTTTAAAATATATTATCAGACTGTTCGGGGACTGAATTCTAAGACAGACCAGTTCTTTAAGGGTGTTTGTGATGGTGAATTTGATGTCCTGTGTTTGAGTGAAACATGGCTTACCAACGGTGTAAATAGTGCGAACTGTTCACGCCATTCTATGTTGTGTATCGTTGTGATCGCCGTGTGGATCGTTTGAACGTGAACAAAGGAGGCGGAGTTCTAATTGCTTGCAAAGACAATGTCCAAATAACGCAAGTTGATTTGTCCCCAATTGTAGACATCTTCCATTCTATTGATGTGGTTGGCTGTAAGATATTTACACCAGACTCAAAACTGTTTATTTTTGTCTTTTACATCCCGCCGGATACGCCATTGATAGAATTTGAAAGCTTCTTTGAGGCATTAAGTCTTTTTCATGAAATATATGATTATCAAGTTTTGTTTATTGGAGATTTTAATGTACCTACTTTTGTCAATAATAATTCAGCATGTAATAAAGCTAATATACTTAAAAACTTCCTTGAACTACAAAATTATGTTCAATTTAATAACGTTCTTAATAGTTGTAATAATTCAGTTATTGGGAATATTGAGTGTCAGGTTGAGAAATCAGATATTAATTTAGTAACAGTGGATAATTATCCTCCGACATTGCAGATCGAAGTGGATATTAAGACAAATAGCAACTCTAATTTTCCACTTAACAAACGTCAAAAAAATTATAATTTCAAAAAAGCTAACATTCTTGATCTATACAAAAGTATATATGAAACTGACTGGTCTCCATTATTATTAATGAATGATGTAGAAGAAATATGTAAAGCTTTTTATGATATTTTAGAAAATTACTTTGATGATTTTGTGCCTACTTTCAAGGTAAAAAATTCAAGTAATCGATCCTTTCCTTGCTGGATATTAAAAAAAATTTAACGCACACAGGAAATTTAAGAAACACCAATGTCAGTCTGACTTGATCGAATTCAAAAATATGAGGAATTATATATATATATATATATATATATATATATATATATATATATATATATATATATATATCAAACATTGAAAATCAAATAAAAACTGACTCAAAGCAATTCTGGTCATATATTCAATCCAAGAAGAATAGTTCGCGCATTCCATGTGCGATGAAGTTGGATGATAATAATTTCAATGATCCTTTAACTATTGTTAATAGTTTTGCTCAATATTTCAAAAGTGTGTATATACAATCCAGTCAAGGTAATAATTCAAGACTTGAAACCGATTTTTTAAATTATCTCCCATCTATTGAAATTAACGAAATTACACAGAATGACGTATTGCAAGCTATTAGAAGGTCATCAAATAAAACAATTGCCGGTGTAGATCAGATACCTAGTTTTGTAATTAAGGATTGTTTTTCTGCACTTGTAACACCCTTGGTACATATAATATTTAATATTATTTTAGAAAAATCTGTATTTCCAGATATTTGGAAAATCGCACGTATATGTCCTATTCATAAATCTGGAGATGTCTCAAAAATTAAAAATTATAGACCTGTGTCCATATTATGCAATTTGTCAAAAGTATTCGAAACCATTATACACAATAAATTAAGTTTTAAATTAAGTCCATTCATATCGTCATTTCAACATGGATTTGTTGAAAAAAAAATCTACGGTGACAAACTTAGCAGTAATATCACAGTATATTACATCAGTGGTGGATAAAGGGGGGCAAGTAGACGTAATATACACTGACTTTCATAAAGCTTTCGACCAAATCATTCATGGTTTATTGTTGCAAAAATTACAGTCTTTTGGTCTTAACTTAAATTTTATTTATTTGCTTCAATCATATTTATCTAATAGAAAGCAATTTGTTAAATATAATGGTTTCCAATCGGAGTATTTCACCCCTAGTTCTGGCGTACCACAGGGCTCGGTATTAGGACCCTTTTTTATTTATATTATATATCAACGACCTAAGCAATCTTATTAATATGTGTGATCATCTGTTTTACGCAGATGATCTAAAAATATACTGCTCAATCACAAATGAATTAAACTGTCACAGGCTCGAATGTCAGTTGGACCAAATTATCGAATGGTGTAACCAACACAATTTAAAACTGAACTCTGATAAATGCAAAACTTTGTCATATTATAAAATAAAAAATCCAATTTTGTTTAATTATCACATTAGTAACATTGTACTAGAAAGACCATCTCATTTTAAGGATCTTGGAGTTATTTTTGAACCAGATATGTCTTTTGTAATACATGTTACAGAATTGGTTAGTTCTGCTCCTAAATACTTGGATTCATATTTAGGAACTATAAACAATTTTGTAACGTGAACACAATTATAATATTGTTCAATAGTTATGTTCGTTCCAAATTAGAATATGGAGCATTAATATGGTATCCAATTTATGACCGGTACATTACTAGAGTTGAAGGTGTACAAAAACGTCTCCTGAAGTATTTAGCATTTAAATGTGATCATATCTATCCTGCACGAGGTTCAGATTATAACAATTTATTAGTACGTTTTAACTTTAAATCATTAGAAACACGTAGAATCTGTCAGTCAATTATATTTTTGTTAAAACTGCTGCAATACAAAATTAATTGTCCTGCCTTGTTAGAGAATATTGAAATTCATGTACCACGTGTAACATCAAGACATAAATTATATTTTCAATGTCCTAGAGCGAGGACAAATACACGAACCAGATCTCCGATCTATATAATGTGCAACAACATCAATAAAATTGTTAGTGATATAGATGTATTCACAATATCACCATATTCTGTTAAATGTATTTTCGAATTTGGAAAAAATTTAGACATTTATTATGTATTTATATGTTATATTTTATATATTTTTTTATGTCTGTAAGTATATTCCTTTCAAAATTTACTTAGATGCATGCAACTGTACTTTGACCTTTATATGGTGTACACTGTTGGGCAAATAAATTATTATTATTATTATTATTATTAATATTATTATTATTATTATTATTATTATTATTATTGGTATTGTTATTATTATTATTATTATTATTATTACTATTATTATTATTACTATTATTATTATTATTATTATTATTATTATTATTATTATTATTATTATTATTATTATTATTATTATTATTATTATTATTATCATTATTATTATTATTATTATTATTATTATTATTATTATTATTATTATTATTAATACCAGATCTATCTGACATGTTGGATTCCGTTTCTAACAACAGTCTTTCTTTCTTCAGTGCATAATCTAATATTGATCCATTCATAAACTTAAAAGTATAGGCATAATGTACAGAACGCCAACTTTTATCACTATATGTTTGTAAAAAAGAATCACGCCAATCTTTCCATATTCCTTGTAATGTCAGTTTACATAAAGTTGAACTGTACCATTCCGTAGCATTTTGTTCTAAAAATAGACGCAAAACTTGTATTTTATCTTCATCCTGGTTCATTTCGTATCTACCACATTCTTTTTCAAAAATATTTATCCATTCAATAGCATTCTCCTTTCCCTCAAATTTCTAGAAAATAAACTGTTTCTGAATGTGTGATATATTTACTGGTTTATTCTCTTTAGCATCTAGTCTTTCAGTCAACTTTCTTTCTGATTCTTCTTCTTCTTGCTTCTTCTGCTTCTAATTCTTCTGCTTCTTTCTTCTTCTTAACAAAATTAAAATAAGGAAAAAGATGCTCTTATCTGTGACGCCATTACGCTTATCTGCGACGTCATTTGACGTCATCAATGCATATCTTTAAAATTTCTTATCTGTGACGTCATTACTCTTATCTGTGACGTCATCTCTTATCTATGACGACATCTCTTATCTGTGACGTCAATCATATCGTTATCTGCGCTAGAAACCCTCATTTATACCTACCAATGATAATAATGATAATAATGATAATAATGATAATAATGATAATAATGATAATAATGATAATAATGATAATAATGATAATAATGATAATAATGATAATAATGATAATAATGATAATAATGATAATAATGATAATAATGATAATAATGATAATAATGATAATAATGATAATGATGATAATAATGATAATAATGATAATAATGATAATAATGATAATAATGATAATGATGATAATAATGATAATAATGATAATAATGATAATAATGATAATAATGATAATAATGATAATAATGATAATAATGATAATAATGATAATAATGATAATAATGATAATAATGATAATAATGATAATAATGATAATAATGATAATAATGATAATAATGATAATAATGATAATAATGATAATAATAATAATAATGATAATAATGATAATAATGATAATAATGATAATAATGATAATAATGATAATAATGATAATAATGATAATAATGATAATAATGATAATAATGATAATAATGATAATAATGATAATAATGATAATAATGATAATAATGATAATAATGATAATAATGATAATAATGATAATAATAATAATAATGATAATAATGATAATAATGATAATAATGATAATAATGATAATAATGATAATAATGATAATAATGATAATAATGATAATAATGACAATAATGATAATAATGATAATAATGATAATAATGATAATAATGATAATAATGATAATAATGATAATAATGATAATAATGATAATAATGATAATAATGATAATAATGATAATAATGATAATAATGATAATAATGATAATAATGATAATAATGATAATAATGATAATAATGATAATAATGATAATAATGATAATAATGATAATGATGATAATAATGATAATAATGATAATAATGATAATAATGATAATAATGATAATAATGATAATAATGATAATAATGATAATAATGATAATAATGATAATAATGATAATAATGATAATAATGATAATAATGATAATAATGATAATAATGATAATAATGATAATAATGATAATAATGATAATAATGATAATAATGATAATAATGATAATAATGATAATAATGATAATAATGATAATAATGATAATAATGATAATAATGATAATAATGATAATAATGATAATAATGATAATAATGATAATAATGATAATAATGATAATAATGATAATAATGATAATAATGATAATAATGATAATAATGATAATAATGATAATAATGATAATAATGATAATAATGATAATAATGATAATAATGATAATAATGATAATAATGATAATAATGATAATAATGATAATAATGATAATAATGATAATAATGATAATAATGATAATAATGATAATAATGATAATAATGATAATAATGATAATAATGATAATAATGATAATAATGATAATAATGATAATAATGATAATAATGATAATAATGATAATAATGATAATAATGATAATAATGATAATAATGATAATAATGATAATAACGATAATAATGATAATAATGATAATAATGATAATAATGATAATAATGATAATAATGATAATAATGATAATAATGATAATAATGATAATAATGATAATAATGATAATAATGATAATAATGATAATAATGATAATAATGATAATAATGATAATAATGATAATAATGATAATAATGATAATAATGATAATAATGATAATAATGATAATAATGATAATAATGATAATAATGATAATAATGATAATAATGATAATAATGATAATAATGATAATAATGATAATAATGATAATAATGATAATAATGATAATAATGATAATAATGATAATAATGATAATAATGATAATAATGATAATAATGATAATAATGATAATAATGATAATAATGATAATAATGATAATAATGATAATAATGATAATAATGATAATAATGATAATAATGATAATAATGATAATAATGATAATAATGATAATAATGATAATAATGATAATAATGATAATAATGATAATAATGATAATAATGATAATAATGATAATAATGATAATAATGATAATAATGATAATAATGATAATAATGATAATAATGATAATAATGATAATAATGATAATAATGATAATAATGATAATAATGATAATAATGATAATAATGATAATAATGATAATAATGATAATAATGATAATAATGATAATAATGATAATAATGATAATAATGATAATAATGATAATAATGGTAATAATGATAATAATGATAATAATGATAATAATGATAATAATGATAATAATGGTAATAATGATAATAATGATAATAATGATAATAATGATAATAATGATAATAATGATAATAATGATAATAATGATAATAATGATAATAATGATAATAATGATAATAATGATAATAATGATAATAATGATAATAATGATAATAATGATAATAATGATAATAATGATAATAATGATAATAATGATAATAATGATAATAATGATAATAATGATAATAATGATAATAATGATAATAATGATAATAATGATAATAATGATAATAATGATAATAATGATAATAATGATAATAATGATAATAATGATAATAATGGTTAATGATAATAATGATAATAATGATAATGATAATAATGATAATAATGATAATAATGATAATAATGATAATAATGATAATAATGATAATAATGATAATAATGATAATAATGGTAATAATGATAATAATGATAATAATGATAATAATGATAATAATGATAATAATGATAATAATGATAATAATGATAATAATGATAATAATGATAATAATGATAATAATGATAATAATGATAATAATGATAATAATGATAATAATGATAATAATGATAATAATGATAATAATGA
>OY720459.1:33619309-33621809 GCA_963082715.1 Harpalus rubripes | reverse complement strand
GTACAGTCATATTCCTCAAGAATCATCTTCCTTATGAAACTATAGAATCACATAATGCACTTGTTGTAGAGAGGAACTTCGAATTCTCAATAATTAAACTCACCTACATGAAAATACCGGTCTACATAATTGTTATCTATAGAGCACCTAGTGGAGACATCAACGTATTCTTAAATAATCTGGAAACTCTGCTTTCTCACATTCACAAAACTAACAGCTCTATCCTCATATGGGGTGACTTCAACATTGATATTCTCCAAGATTCTACCTACAAATCAAGATTCTATTCAGTCTTAGATTCATTTAACATTAACTTCAATGTATTTGAACCTACTCGTACCACTACATCTTCTTCCTCATGTATTGATAATATCATAACATCCCCCTGCATACGAAATCATTGTACAGTATGGGCAAATGGAATATCAGACCATGATGCAATATGGTGTGTTGCGGAAGACCTAGGAAAAAAGCGATGTTACACAAGTACTTCCAAACGGATCTATAATTCTCGCAATAACAGCAAATTTTTAGCTTTGCTTGAATCTTTCTCATGGAATGATATTATCAACAACAATGATGTTAACAGTAGTCAGAATACTTTTGTCAGCAAGTTTAAAACAGCTTTTAATATGGCTTACCCACTCAAAACAATGAAGCGTAGAACAAATTCATGCAGTGGCTGGATCACAAAAGGAATACGCATTTCATGTAATACCAAAGCAAAACTACGCTGTCATCTGCGTCAACATGACTCTGTTAACCTAAAACTGTATTATAAAAAGTACTGCACAGTACTAAAGACAGTCATAAAAATGGCCAAACAGAAACACATTGCCTACAGCATTGCTTCATCTAAAAATGTTGTCAAATCCACTTGGAACGCAGTCAAAAATTTAACGGGAAACAATCGCCAATCTCCCAGTTTCTCTGAAACTTCCGCTGCAGCTGCTAGTAACTTCAACAAATTCTTCCTTCAATATGAAAGCACAACTCAACAAAATTGTGACAATCATACATCCTTTAGTCAACCATCTCACTCATTGTTTCTTTCTCCAATAACAGAAAAAGAAACAATGTCTGCAATACAATCACTGCCAAATAACTATTCGTGTGGATATGACCAGATACCTAACACTGTCATAAACTAGTAGTCACTTAATCTGTAAACCACTAACGCATATTTTCAACCTTTCCTTCTGTACAGGAGTATTCCTATACACAAAAAAGGAGATATAAATATAATGCAAAATTTCAGACCCATTTCACTGCTTACCAACTTTTCCAAACTACTTGAAAGATTAATGCACACGAGGTTGATGGCGTTTCTGAAGAAACACAGTCTTCTATCTGACTGTCAACATGGATATCTAGAAGGAAAGTCTACTACTTCTGCAGTCACTTATGTAGTTAGAAACATCATAACTAACCTAGATAAAAATCACTGTGTGTTTGGAATTTCAAGTGACCTATCCAAAGCATTTGATTCGGTTTCCCATGAATTATTACTAAACAAATTAGAGTGTATTGGTGTAAGGGGAATCCCGCTAACTTGGTTCAAATATTACCTATCTGGAAGAACTCAAAGTGTTAGACTATTAACAGATACTCACTCTCATATTGACTCTGATAAAGGGACAATTTTCCGCGGCGTACCTCAAGGGAGTGTACTTGGCCCCTTATTGTTCCTAGTTTACATTAACGACCTGCCGACATCAGTGCCTAGTGCCTCCTGTGAACTATATGCGGACGATGCCTACTTCACCGTAACGTGTAAGAAAACTGAGTTTTCGTATGAACTTATTAACAATGTTGTAAGTGACATTATGTTGTGGTGCGACAACAACAGTTTAAAACTAAACATTGAGAAGACATCCTTTACCCAGTTCCGCCTAAATGCTTCCAGTGAAGTGGACATTGAGCCTGGAAACATACGCATTTCTAGAGTAGACACAACTAAATGCTTAGGTATTTTCCTTAATGAGGACACTAAATGGGACACTCAAATTTCGCATGTCATCAATAAACTAAATAAGTGCTGTTACTGTTTTCGAGTTCTCACTACAATGTTAGACACGAAAAATCTTAAAATGGTATATTATGGCTATTTTTACTGTACCGTAAGCTATGGAATTACAATATGGGGTTCTTCACCTCAATTGCAACATGTTTTTGTTGTTCAACAACGCGTAGTCCGAATCATATTAAAGTTACATCCACAAAGTTCATGTAAAGGTCAGTTTCAAAAACTTGGTTTTCTTACGGTCCCGGCATTATATATTCTTGAAATAGTTAAATATGTTTTAAAAAACTTAAATAATTTCACTCCTTTAACATCAAAATATTCTACAAGGCAGAGAAATACTATATTATTAGTACCCAAACACAGAACACAAGCATTTGAGCAAACAACTGATTATGTTGGTATAAAAATATATAATGCCTTACCAGCTAACTTAAAAGAACAATCTCATAAAACAATCATTAAAACTCTAAAAAG
>OY720459.1:33431809-33614309 GCA_963082715.1 Harpalus rubripes | reverse complement strand
TTTCATCTACGATAACTCTAATACTACAATTCCAAAAATTATAATTCTTTCGGATTCCTCTTCGGTACATCCATTGCTGATTAGTTTATGGTTATAATTGGTCAACCGGAAGTGCCCTCATTCGAAGATTTTGGCAGTTTTTCTTGAAAAAACGATGTTAAAAATCATCTTTCACATTTAATGTTATTATAAATATTAAAGAACATTGTATTCTCTATACGATTTGACAGCATGTTATACTTCATATTAAATAGATATAGAGTTATAAAATTATAAACAAATTAAATTTCATAAATTACCTAGCTATGCTAGAAACAGCTACTATATTAAGAAAATTCTGATTGAAAGATGTCAGTGCCAATTAATATATTCGTAGTATATATGTCTTATAATTTTACTCAAAATACAGGATATTTTTGCTCGAAACTTTCTATATGGAATTTCTATAAAATACATACAATTGTCAAAAGGTAATGTACATACAAGAAATTTAGAATCTTTTGCAGGAACTTTCTGTATGGATTTTATAGAAAATACATAGGCATTTACGAAAATTCTACGGGTAGATACCGTATCTACTGACTGTGTTCGAAAACCGGATTCATAAAATATCTAATCTCAAAAAAAGTTAGTGATGCAAAGTGAAGCGCTCGAATTATGTAACCACCCATTATTATCGATGAATCATACGAGGCAAGATCTGGAATATTCCTAATAATATTCCCAGACTGTTTTATCACTATAACAAGACAACGCCATGCGGCGGCAATATTTGTAATGATTAGATTAAGTTAAATAAACTTTGTTAACTATTTTACTATTGTGGAAAGACACAATAAAAAACAATAATGTATATTAGATAAGATTAGCATATAAAAACCTTGTATCAAAAATGTAATGTGCTAGTTGGTAATCTGTTAGCCGTAGGCTATGTACTATTCGTCGAGAAGCAAAAATAAAATTATTTTTTAAAGTTCAAGTTGAGTTATATCATAATTGGCGTAGTCGGTAGGAACAAAGTGAACCTTTTATTATTCTGTATACAACGAGTATATTTAAGATATTCATATAATTGATCCACAAAGAACCTACAAACTCAACAAGACAATACTACGAGTGTTAACCACTACACAACTTTTATTGTCACAACGTAACGCTACAAGTACGAAGTAAACATCAGAGACAGGGCCACCCGTCTCATTGAAGAAAGAAAACCTCAAAACTTGCTGTTCCACATCGTTCAACTGACGTTTCCTGGTTCACGTTCACCACCAAAGAAGACTTGCTGTCCCTCCGAAGGCAGGTTCACGTCTCTTCAAGATTCCAAAGACTAGCCCGTAAAATGCACATCAGCATACGCATAGCTATAATAATAGCACTGTAAGTAGATACAAATCTAAATACTTTTGCTGTTATTGCCAAAATTTATTGACCGTCAAGTGGGTCTGTACACAAGACAAATAATTATATATATCAAGCGATCTGTCAGATATATCCGAAAACGCTGAATATCTCAACCTTCTATCCAAAACGAGAGAATATATCTTAATAAACTCTATAAATAATCTGAACTTATCAGAATCACCCGTAATAATGGCTAACATTAGTTTAGCAGACATTAAAACACTCTGCGACCCCATTCCTACATATAAAGAAGATATCAAAATTTTACCTGTATTCGTAAAAGAATGTGACGATATAGCTGCTATTCTCGAACAATACCAGCTATCCGCCGTTCAGAAAAATTACACATTTCGACTATTTATATCCAAAATGCTCGATGGAGCACAACAAATTTTAGCCAGCAATAATTTCAATGACTGGAAAAAATTAAAAACATACCTAACATCAAATTTCGAGGATAGATTAAAACCCGAAACTATTTTGTATAATATATTTCAAATAAAAAATACTAACAAAATTTATGCGACACTGAAAAAAATCATTCAAAAACTCAATCTTTATAAAAGTAAATGCAAGCGACAACTGCAGATAAAGAAAAAATAAACTACCATATAAGTGAAACACAAAAGGTGATCATCCATCACTTTGTTGAATTATTACCGATTCAAGTAAGAGGATCATTTATTAATCAGAGTCCAAACACTCTAGAGGAATGTGAAAACTTATTAAATAACAAATTTAATTATATGTTACACGTTTCACCACTGAAACAAAACCAAACTCAAAATCTCTCCAAATCCAATTTGTACCTCCTCCAAAGAAATTTCCCGGACAGGAATTCCCTCAGAAACCCATAACTATACAATAAAGAACACAACAGCCTTTTACTAGACCATAAACGTTCGCACCCCAACAGAACATTTATAATACAGTTCATACACGTAGAAATTATAATCCACAGCCCATGTCTCAACAGACTACGACTAACATAACACCCATGTCTACTCAAACCAAACAAAATTTTAATATTAACGATGATATAGATAGTAATGATGAGCCCGAATCTCAAAACATAACAGAAAATGAACACATAAATGAAGAAATTAACGAATACGAGGATTTTCTCGACGACGGCCACACAGACCAAAATACGTAATGACATCTTGTATTTTGAACAACCCTATTATTACTTCTAACGACTTCAAAATTCTTATAAATTCCGGCTCAGATATAAATTTAATAGATCCACAATTAGTAAAACAAAAAAACTATCAAATCCAAAATAAAGCTATTACATTCCGAACTGCTACAGGAAAACTAACACTAAAAGAAAAAGTCCAGTTGAAAATAAAAAATAATACTTTTGATTTTTACATACACGAATTCCTCCGAGAATGTAACGTACTATTTGGAATAAAAATATTAAAGAAATTGAATGTTGAAACCGATTTTGCAAATGAAAAACCAACAATGACAAATAAAACTTTTGATTTTAATAATAATGATAACGATAAGCAAAATCTTCTCACAATTAGAGACGAACAGTTGCTGGAGACAACAAAAACAAGATTACATAAACTAATAAACCAGTACGACGATATCTTTCCAAAAGAAAACGAAACACTATCAAAAACTTTAATAACGCAACACAAAATTGAATTAACCGATGATACCCCTGTATTTACAAAAAACTATAGACTACCACAATGTTATCAAAACGACATTGCACAACACATTAAAGAATTATTAGAAAAGAATATAATGTAACCTTCTAAGAGCCCCTATAATGCACCTATTTGGACAGTAGATAAAAAAACTAGACGCCTCCGGTAAAAGAAAAACGAGACTCGTAATCGATTTTCGCAAAATTAACCAGAAAACCCGCTAAGACAAATATCCATTACCCAATATTGATACATTGATAGATCAAATAGGAAAACCAAAACTCTTTACAACCCTCGATTTAACATCTGGATTTTACCAAATCGAAATAGACCCAAAAGAAAAAACCGCTTTCTCTACTGAACAAGGACATTTTGAATACAAACGAATGCCATTTGGATTAATAAACGCACCAGCAACATTTCAGTGAGCTATGAATAATGCTTTAAATAAGTATATAGGGAAAATATGTCTCGTATATATGGACGATACTATAATTTTCGGAAATACAATCGAAGACCACTTGAATAACGTGAAGAAATTTTTTCAAAAATTACGCGAAGCAAACCTGAAGGTACAATTATACAAATCGGAATTCTTAATAACCGAAGTAGAATATTTAGGATTCGTAATATTTCTTTATATTTCTTTATTTCTTTATTTTTACCCAACAGGAAAAAAAAAATCCCAATTACAGAGTAACATTGAAAATGAATAATAAGTAATAAAGCATCAGTACATAAACAAGTACATACAAAATATAAACCAATATCAAAAAAATATACATATTTTATATAAATAACAAGAAAATATAAATCAAAACGATCAAAATTCTCTCAGGCAATTATCAACTAGACGATTAAATGCTACTAGTGAATCGCTAAAATCAAGTACATTGCAATATTTATTAAACAAACGACACATAGTATTGATGGGACTCGCGTAGTGAGTATTAGTGCGTGAGAGATCACAGTGAAAAACAAATGTGGTACGAGTGTTACATGGTCTGACATGGAAATTGAGTTCAGCTAAAAGGGTTGGACTGAATATAAAATTATTAATAAGTTTATATAAAAATAGGAGTTGAAATTTAGCACGACGTATGTTTAAACTTTCTATACTAAAAGTAGTAAGCAGAGTTTTATAGTCCATGTTCGGCCATATTTTGTGAAGCCGAAAATAAAGAATACTACAGAATTTTTTTGCACGTTTTCAATTTTATTAATATAATTAGCGTAGAAAGGACACCAAACAATGCATCCATATTCCAATTTGCTTCTAACAAGAGAAAAATATAAGCTAATTATTGTCGCTGTGTTTCGAAAATTATGCGATGCGCGAAGTGCAAATCCCAGAGTTTTATATGCGTTAGAAGTCATTTTATCTAAGTGCGGGTTGAATTGAAATTTATTATTAAAGTAGATCCCGAGATCTTTAACAAGAAATACTCTGTTCAAACAGGTGTCTCCCATAGAATAATCGAAGTGCATGGAATTTAATTTTCTAGTAATACTCAGAACACAACATTTGCTGATGTTAAAAAATAAATTATTGTTCAAGGACCATTGATAAATATTACTAAGATCAGATTGCAACTCAAGATAATCATTGGTCGATGAAATCTTATGAAAAATTTTAAAGTCGTCTGCAAACAGTAGGCAGTTAGAGAACTTCACCGCATCAACAATGTCATTGATAAATATAATGAACAACAAAGGGCCGAGGACAGAACCTTGGGGAACCCCGGAAGTAGGTGTGAAAGAATTGGAGCAATAACCTCTTACATTTACATATTGGATTCTTTCATTTATGTATGAGTAAATTAAATTTAACAAACTCTGACTGAATCCAATTTGCTCTAATTTTATCATTAATATATCATGTGACACGGTGTCGAACGCTTTGGAGAAATCTGTGAATATGACGTCAACCTGCTGCTTCATTTCTAAGATGTTATTAGTATAGTTGGTAAATTCTAAGAGATTAGTTAACGTAGATCTTTTTGGAATAAAGCCATGTTGCTGTAAACATATAATGTCTTGCGTTTGAAACTGAATTTTTTTAAAGATTATATGTTCAAAAATTTTTGACAAAGAATTAAGGCATGATATGGGCCGGTAGTTGCTTAACATATTTCTTTGGCCAGATTTGTGCACGGGGCAAATTTTGGCTTCCTTCCATTTAGTAGGATATATACCAGTTTGCAGCGACAGGTTGAATAAATGAAGAAGTGGTAAAATGAAAAAATCGGAGCATCCTTTGAATATAAATACAGGAATATTGTCCGGGCCTGTTGATTTAGTATTTTTTTGAGATCTTATAGCACGGGAGATATCAAGATCAATGATTTCTTTAATATCTATAAGCTTATTATGAGAAAATGAAGAGCTGATGTTAATACTGTTTGTGCCGTGAGGTTGATAAACACTTTCAAAAAAGTTAGCAAAAGCTTGAGCAATATTTGATTCACCAGAAAATTCAGTATTATTGTGATGCAGTGCTGAAGGAATACCGTTGCAGTTTTTTTTATTGTTAATAAAATTCCAAAATAATTTAGGATTTTCAATAATGTTGTTTTCGGTTTGTGCGATATAGTTTTCATAAAGTTTCTTGGTAAGTGATTTACATTTAATGCGGTGTTCTTTAAACTTGATTAAATAGCAGTGTAAGTTAGTACGATTATATAGTTTCCTGTTGTGTTCTTTCATTTTTAGTGTATTAAATAATTCGGCATTAAACCAACATGGATACTGTCTAGTATTTAATCGGCGAGCAACTTTAGGAATACACACATCAAGAATACTATATAATGTAACATAAAATTTGTCTAGTGCAATGTTTACATCATTACATGAGATTACAGAGGTCCAATCAGCATTACGTAACATGTTATATAATAAATCAAAGTTGCCCCGCTTAAACTGATAATAGTAATCCAAATAGGGCTTGCAAAGTTTTATTTGGTGCGAATCATTATTAAGATCGATTATTAGTGGTGGGTGATGGGTGTCCACAGGAACTAGAGCATCTAAAGATTTATTAACCGTGCAATCAATATTTGAGATGACAACATCTAAAATTCTGTTATTATTATTAACAACCTTATTGTACTGTTTCATATTGAACATGTTAAGCATGTTGAATAATTGTTGGACATTAATATCATTGTTCGTATTACCTGTTGTATAGTTAACAAGTGCTGGTAGATTAAGGTCACCTATTATAAATACAGGAGAAGAGTATATGAATGGGGCTTGCAGTAGACAGTCGTAAAACATATCGTAGTATGTACGTGGTGAGTTTGGAGGGAAATAGGTTGCAATTAAGTAGAACGACATAGACTGCAGAGAACATTTGACACAAACAAATTCAAAATTATTAATATTGGAAGCTAAATTCTGCAGGCATGGATTTAAAAGTTTATTGACAGCAATAAGAACTCCTCCTCCTTGGCACTTCCCAGTTGCGACTCGGTCCCTGTCACAGCGAAATACAGCAAATCGGCTGTCGAATAACTCAGGGTCAAAGACGTTGTCAGCCAACCACGTCTCAGACAGGATGAGCGCGTCATATGAGCAGGTCGTACCACTTAGGAAAAGTTCGTTTAATTTTGTGTTTAGCCCGCGAACGTTTTGGTAATATAACATAACTTTAGTTTTTAGTTTTTTGAGTTAACAATGCACGGAATGTTATTTATGTATTTTATTGTGAGATCAGACTCTCCAGCCGCTATACGATTATTAAGTTCTTCTCGAACTATTATGAGGTGCTCTCGTTGTTTCAGAGTTAAATCACTTCCAATATTAAAAGAATTAAATTTTTCATTATCTTTGATGCGTTTAGATCCCTTTAGTATTGATGTTACAGTTTTCGGATTATCCAAGAATACTTTAATTGGGCGAGCTTTATTGGGCACTTTTCTTCCTAACCGCACTAAGTTTAAGTTATTCACCGGAAAATTAGTGTTTAAAGCAAAAGTAACCAGTTCGCTCACAATTTTCTTATCGTCATTAGGCTCTTCAGGTACATTATAAATCATGAGATTGCTCGCACGTTTATTTCTATCATTTATCTCTGAAATAATGTTTTCAAATTTAACTGATTCGTCGTATTTAGACGGTTTATTTAAAATATCATTTTTAATAGTTGTGATTTCTTTTTGTAAGGTGAGTATAAGGTCTTTAAGTTCATTGAATTGCACATTGTCCTTTTCAAAAGAGCTATTGCAGGGATCGCAAAACCATTTCAGGTTATCTGAGGAACGGAGAATTCTGCAGTCGTTTTGCGCAAATTTAGCACACGATAGATGACACGTAGATTTACACACACTACAATTTATCGAGTTAGACGGATTAGTTGCCGCACTACACTTTTTACATTTAAGAGACATTTGTGTAACGGTAGGACTGTTTAAATAGTATACTTAAGCCGATTTAGACTTGCACAAATGTGTTTTAAGAATTAAAATTTTATTTAAATCGTTTATATGTTTTTATTTTAATTAGAGCAGAGTACACACAAAGTGAATTATCTATTATCACTCACAGTGAATTTACGCGCAGACTGATATGCATTAAATTATTTTAGATTAAGAAAAAACTCTTGTATTTATATAAAAGTAGCAGAGAATAAAAGAAACACGACTGATCGCACTGACACTTTATACGAATATGTGAAAAGGGTCTTAAAACAAACTTTAAAAAGATAGAAGCAATAGAGAAACTAGAAATACCAAAAACAGTAAAAGAAATTAAATCATATCTTGGTAAACTTTCATGGTACCGTCAATTTATACCAAACTTTGCTAAATTCACAAAACCATTCACAGAATGCTTAAAAAAAGAAAAAAACAATTGATATAAGAAAACCAGAATACCAACGAGGCAAAGTGCTGAAGGGGAGAGCATTTGATCGACACGGCCATGGTATATCACTTCGCTCTTTCTAAAAATTTGTTGTGCTTTTCTAAATTGGGTGGAGGGAAGTCCGCCGCTGATCCACCGCGGGTGACGTCAAATTTATAAGTCCCTATTTCAAGAAGAAAATGATCTTGCTGGAGCAAACAATGAGTGTGAGAGAAATTTCCAGGGAACTGAATATTCATTTTACGACAGTTCATAGAATTCTTAAAAAACAAATACATTCTTTTCAAATTACAAAATCATCAACATGTTTTGAAACGAGATTTTGAACTGCGTGCATCATGCTGTGAAATAATGATGGATAAGTCAAATTATAATAGAGACTTTTTAAGTAATATTTTATCACAGATTTACAATGAATGGCAAACCCAACAATCAAAATTACCGATATTGGTCCCAAAATAACCCACACAATATTATTGAGTTTGTACAATAGATTGGGTTATTGTTTAGCACAAAACGGGGGATTGTTGAACATATATTTTAATTTAAGAATCTAAGAATATTTTAGTTTGTTTTCGTGTTATTAAATTTAATTTGTTGAATTAATTAAATGTAGTTACTTTAATAATAAATGTAATTAAACCTTTAGCTTTATCATTATCATTATAATATTTTCATAAGTGTTGACGGTATTTCGGCACATCACGTGGACCGGTGAGTTGGCCAGGGCATTGGTGTTTGCAGTAGGCAGATGGAAAGATCTGTTTTGTCTGGAAACCAACCTTGGAACATATAAAGAAATACACGACAATAACTGAGGGCAATCAATTTTGTTCGCTAGTAAATTTTTTAAAAATTTAGCTGACTGTAGTTCTCGTCTGGTGTTAAGAGATGACATGTCGTGACGCTGCAATAACCTAGTATGGTCTATACCGCGTTCGGGATATATTCTATCCTGTTTATATGACAGATATTTCATGAAACGACGATGTATACTGTTAAGTGCAGATGATTGATAATCATACTGTAATAAATCATTTATAAATAAGGTAAACAATAATGAACCTAAATTCGAGTCTTGAGGCACACCAGACGTCGAGATAAAATGCTGTGACGAGAAACCATTATACGAAACGAAGCAAATTCTGTCAGTGAGGTAAGAATGTATTAGTTCTACTAAGTTTGATGCAGCTCCATAAGTACTAAGTTTTTCTAGTAGCAGGCCATGGTCAATACAGTCAAATGCACGAGAGAAATCTGTATATATTGTATCAATTTATCCCCGCTGATCTAGTTCCTCTGAGACGAATTGGGTGAAACAAGCAAGGTTAGTTGTAGTTGACCGGCCTTTGACAAATCCATGTTGATGAAAAGAGACTAAGGACTTTGTGTAAAAATATATTGTGTTATATATCACTTTTTCGAAAATTTTTGCAAAAGTGTTTATCACCGATGTCTGTAGTTCTTAATATAGGTTTCATCGTCTTTTTTGAAAACAGGCGTAATTACAGTTCTCTTCCACCGCTCTGGAAAAGTATGGCTGGAAATTAACAAATTTATTATAATTGACAACGGTTTGGAGAAAGCATATCTGCAGTCTTTGACAATGAAACACGGAATGCGATCCTCGCCAGCGGAGGTTTTGTTCGGTAATTGCGACATTGTAGATGTTAGGTCATCCTCGCTAATTGTAAATAGGTTGAATGGTAGGTAATTTGATATGTTTTGCGAGTAAGTGTATGACGAACTAGGCGAAAACAGCGTAGAAAAATGTTTTGCAAAAGCTTCAACGATATCTTGCGGGGAGCCATACGACATTGTGTCATCTTTAAGGATGGGAGGAATTCGAGTAGTGTCCTGTTTGCTGTTCACATATTTCCAGAATTCGGAAGGATTACTCTTGACAGATGCTTCGACACTAGATAGGTAATATTTATGTGCATAATTAATTTGTTGCTTAGTGATGGTTCTTAGTCTTTTAAATTCATTTAAATAGTATTGACATTTAATTTTTTTCCATTTTAGTCTGTAGTATTCTTTGGTATTTAAATTATATTTAATTTCAGGTGTAAACCACACTGGAAATTTGGAATTAACACTTTTCTTTGACGGAACAGAATTTTTGATTATTTTATAAACTACATCATAAAATGCTTCTAATGCAACATTGACATTTTTTATATCATTAAGAAAGGACCAATCGTGTATGAACAGATCATTATATAAATGTTGAAAATTAGCCTTTCGAAAATTATAGCGTATATTGTTATTGGTTGAAAATTTTGACACATTCGAATGGGATACATTGATGTCAAAAACTAATGATGGGTGGTATACATCTTCCTTTACTATACCTAAAAAGCTACAAAAATACTCAAGACAAGAAATTTTTCGTGAATTGGTAAGTTTGTCTGCGTAATCAGGAACGTTGAAGTCGCCTACAAATATCACATATTCAGCCCCAGATAAGAGTTCTTCAAGGGATTCAAAAAAAGATTCAAAGTTTGCAGTATTAGTGTCAGGTGGGATGTAAATAGCACACAAAATGAATTTGTAATGACCTGAGTAACACTTGCAAGCTATAAAATCAATGAGTGGACAAATGTCTTTTAGAGATGTTGTATTAAGAACTTCAAACTTCATAACATTAGAGAAAGCAATAAGAATACCGCCCCCTTTGGACTTACTTACTTCGGAAATACAGCGATCGCACCTGACAACATTATAATTATCAGGAAAGAGTTCTGAATTTGACACGGAGTTTTGTATCCAAGTTTCCGACTGTATTATAATATCTGAAGACGTTAAACAACAGTTAATGTAAAATTCGTTAATTTTCGTATTTAATCCCCAGCAATTTTGATAATAAAAATAAATAAATAAATAAAAATAGTATTTTGGTTTCTGTTGGGCATAATTAGTTTTCCGAAACAATTCTCGGAGTATTGTTTATATATTTAATTTTCAAATTATTTTCCCCTTCCGTAATACGTTTATGTAATTATTTTTTTACGAACTTGTAGTATTCAATTTGCATGGGGGTTCTATCTGGAGAAACTGATATTTGAGTCCATTTATCTTTAGATTTAAATGACTTGAATTTACTGAAAAATTTGAATACATAATCCGGTGAGGGTAGTTGTAGTTTAATGGGACGTGGGCTACTTCTGGTACCATCAAAGCGACCGAGGCGCATAGGTTTAAGATTAGAATTGTCTATATTCAGTTCACAATCATCTAAAAGTTCTGTTACTAACTTAATATTATCCATTGTTGTTGTTTAGAGGTATTATTTTCAATGCATTTATATACCATATATATATATATATATATATAATCGGGGTAGCTTGTTGTTTATTTGCTAGATTTTCATCAATTTTTTTTATTGAGAGCAATGATATCATCCTGTAGATTTTTTATTACGGATTTCTGACTTTTTAAATCGCCCGAAATTTTTTCACAGCTAGGGCAGTTCCACTTTAGGCCTACTGTACCAGAATTGATTCTCCTAGCTTCAGCGGCAGTTATATTTATGCAGTCGATATTAAAAGTATTATTACAGATTATACAAGTGAGTAATCTACGAGCATCAAACTTTTTGTTGCAACAGTGACATTCAGAGGCCATTGTATACTGTTATCGAATGTGAGACAAATTGTACTGATAACAAAATGAATAAAATGAGTAAGATAAATTTTGAAGAAAACAATACCCCGTATATGTGTTTTTTACAAACACTCTGTATATTACTTGCAGCTGATGACAGGTGAATGAATTTTTCAAATTAACAAGTGAAGACATAAACAAGTAAATACAAAGCGTTCGACCACGCCTAGTTTAAGAATTGATGATATTATAAAAAAAGTGAAACAAAACTGAAGATTTCTCACCCCTAGTAGATTAGTGCACAAAAACATATATACACACATAAAGCCACGATTAAGACTTTTAGTATAATACCAAATTCAAATGAAGAACACAAAGTTAGACCATATAAGATGAATAAAAATTACAGAGCTCAGTATAGACGTCCGTCTACACAAGAAGACATATGACAAATATGTCAATATTATCATTATCATTATCATTATCTCTATCATTATTATTATCATTTATTATGTAATAGGACGTTTCGGAACTAAAATTTGTTCCATCTTCAGCTATAAATTAATTACATCAATTTTTTATATATATAATTTGTAAAAAATCAGAAAAATAAAATCCTTATCACATACCATAAAATGTTGATTACAATTGTCAATAAATTTTGTACTATATACATGTCAGAAATTTGTTGGGTTTTACATTTTATAGATAGTGTTATACGCTAGTCAGGTCACAGCTATCATTGACACCAACCACAACCTATAAAGGTCAAACAACGGAAACGAAAACGTATGAGTTTTGAGAAAGAAAACATGTGTGAAAAAAAATTCAACGTACCAACATTGTTTGGGGAGAAAAAAATAAAACTTTTTTAATTATTTGTAATGATGACTAAATTGATTTATGTATTTTAAATTATTTTTAAAATCAGTTTGAAAATTTAAATTTGAGTGTGGATTTATGTTTATATAAAAGGTCTCTTTAATTAATCTATTATAGTAATAATTATCTTTATCTAAAATTGATGGTTGTGGTTGTCGTTGTCGTTGTCGTCGTCGTTGTCGTTGTCGTCGTCGTTGTCGTCGTTGTCGTTGTCGTTGTCGTTGTCGTCGTTGTCGTCGTCGTTGTCGTCGTTGTCGTCATTGTCATTGTTTGGGGAGAAAAAAATAAAACTTTTTTAATTATTTGTAATGATGACTAAATTGATTTATGTATTTTAAATTATTTTTAAAATCAGTTTGAAAATTTAAATTTGAGTGTGGATTTATGTTTATATAAAAGGTCTCTTTAATTAATCTATTATTGTAATAATTATCTTTATCTAAAATTGATGGTTATGGTTGTGGTTGTCGTTGTCGTTGTCGTCGTCGTTGTAGTCGTCGTTGTCGTCGTCGTTGTCGTCGTCGTTGTCGTCGTCGTTGTCGTTGTCGTCGTCGTTGTCGTCGTTGTCGTCGTCGTTGTCGTTGTCGTCGTCGTCGTCGTCGTCGTTGTCGTCGTCGTTGTCATTGTCGTCGTCGTCGTCGTCGTTGTCGTCGTTGTTGTCGTCGTTATCGTCGTTGTCGTCGTCGTCGTCGTTGTCGTTGTCGTCGTCGTTGTCGTCGTCGTTGTCGTCGTTGTCGTTGTCGTCGTTGTCGTCGTAGTCATCGTCGTTGTCGTTGTCGTCGTTGTCGTCGTTGTCGTCGTTGTCGTTGTCGTCGTTGTCGTCGTTGTTGTGGTTGTCGTCGTTGTCGTTGTTGTCGTTGTCGTCGTTGTCGTCGTTGTCGTCCTTGTCGTCGTTGTCGTCGTTGTTGTCGTTTTCGTCGTTGTCGTCGTTGTCGTTGTCGTCGTTGTCGTTGTCGTCGTTGTTGTCGTTGTCGTCGTTGTTGTCGTTGTCGTCGTTGTCATCGTTGTCGTCGTTGTCGTTGTTTTCGTCGTTGTCGTCCTTGTCGTCGTTGTCGTCGTTGTGGTTGTCGTTGTGGTTGTCGTTGTCGTTGTCGTTATCGTTATCGTTGTCGTTATCGTTATCATTATCAATATCATTATTATTATTATCATTATCATTATAATTATTATCTAAAACTATTTTAATTACCCCTTAACCTTAAAATTAATTTTAATAAAAACTAGATACGTATTTCGAGAACTAAGTTCTCATCATCAGTAATACAACAGTGAAAAGTTAAACAGAGTAGTCAAGATTACTCAACATGTCAACCATGCCAGAGGTCCTAATAACTCTGAAAAACAAGGGAGATAACTGGGATTATATAGGGATGGGAGTCACAGGTGAATGATTACCTATAAACTAAGATAATTTTCGTCCAATAATGAGTCATTAAATATTAAATCGTCCAATAAAATTTAACTTTGTAATAAATTGAAAAGTTTTGAGTTTGGTATGGGGCCGAGATCTGCGTTCATCAAATTATTTTTATATTTATTTATTATTAAACTCTCGTATGCATCTAAATATCTATCATTATTAATATGTTTTAAAAGTTTAATATTAGAATTGTTAACTTTGTGATTATTAATGAACATATGTTGAGCTACGCTAGATTTTTCTGGATTACCGCTTTTTAGATGATAAAAATGTTCTTTAAACCGAGTGTCAATTTGTCTTTTAGTTTGACCGATGTAAACTTTATTACAATCATTACAACTAATTTTATAAATACCGGATTTTTTGTTAGAATGTATTTTATCTTTAGGATTACCTAATAACGATTTATTGGTATTATTTGATTTGTAAGTTACTGTCAAATTATGATTTTTAAAAATTTAGTTTAAAAATCATAAATCATAAAAGTTTTTATTAAAATTAATTTTAAGGTTAAGGGGTAATTATAATAGTTTTAGTTAAATTTAACCTTAGACTCCATCTATTATTAATTATTATCATTATTATTATTATTATTATTATTAATAATAATAATAATAATAATATTATTATTATTATTATTATTATTATTATTATTATTATTATTATTATTATTATTATTATTATTATTAAATTCCTATTTAGAAAATGAATATTTATTATGTAAAATATTTATTTTGACAATCATTATTCTGACACTGACATAAAACGATACGCTTTTGTTCGTCTCTTGTTTCTAATTCCATGGCTAATACTATTAAATTGTAATACCGTGAATTTTATAAATTAATTTTTCTACAAATCTACTATGTCACCAGTCTTAAAAGTGAAATAGTTACCTTGGTAATGACGAATGGAACAACAAATCAACATTTTTGACAAATGTCGAATTATTAGAAATACAAATTTAAATGAAAAAATAATGTTTATTCACAATCGGTTAGTAATATGACGATTTCTAACTTTTAAAAAGTTGGGAAGTTAGTTATTGTTAACCTCATATTCCAAGAGGTTGGAAAGTATAACGTGAAGATAGCTGGGGTATACTCACGCTATACTTTCCAACCTCGAGGCGGGAAATAGCTGCCCCCCGCTGTGAGAAATCAATGCGTATCAATGATGGGTATTTACATATAAACAAAGCATCTTTACAATTTATATGATAAAAATATTAAATAAACTTGTAAATAATACAAGTAATGAATGAAATCATATTTAAGGTTAGAAATTAAAGTGACAGTTCATGTGACAAATGAACAATCTCAGACCATTCGTTTATTTATGTTAGGTTATTATTATTTAAATATCATATATTAATTTTTTATTTCAGATTGTGAATAAAATAATATACAAACCTCGGTGAAAAGTTTCATTGTCTCGGGCTATAGTTAACCTCGGCGCTTCGCGCCTTGGTTAACTATCTTCGCCCTCGACAATGAAACACTTTCCACCTCGGTTAGTAATATACTATTGTAGAAAAAATAGTGTAAGATATACGTGATAAAAGTGATTTTATTTTGTTCGAAGCTTTGGAGCACTCCGTATCGCATCTTATTCCAAACTTCCTTCTCACAAAATAAAATGTCACTTTTAATTCATATCATATATAACTATTCTAGTAATTTTATAAATTGAATATGAAAATTTCAGTTTAACTGTCAAATATTGTAACTTTTTAAAAAGAAAGATAAGTAGTGTATAAAATTAAATTAGTATTCTGCTTTGTGTTTTAATTCCACGGCTAACATTATTTTTGACGTGATTTTCATTTCCAATTTCTGCCGTTACAAAGCATGCAAAATTAATTTTGTTTATTTATTCAAATGCAGACTTTCTCATGATCAACTTTTATTTGAAGTATTTTTTTCTAAAATAATTTGGAAACGAAAGCCCAAAAAAATTTGTTTTCCCATGTTAAATGCCTATGTACACGGAATTTTTTTAACAAATTTGCTGTAATTATGTTAGGAATTCTAGATTTATTTTACGACGTTACATGTAATAATCATAAAAAATCTGTAGTAAATGTATTTATGTATATAATATTAAAAGGTAATATAATTAACGTGTGAACAGCATATATTTTAACGAAATATTTGTATAAAAAATACAACAAAATGTAAAGTTATTTTTGTTTGTAGAATTTACCACAATTAATGTAATTTTCATTATTTACACTATTAATATGTTAAATTTACCACAATGATTTGTTGAAAGTATCTGAGCAGGGGTACATTTACTGCAAGATTATTTTTATTTTTTATTCAAATTAATTTGCCATCGGGGCTCAGCCTCATACAAATGGATTGACAATCATAATATAATTATATACAAAAGTATTCTTTTTGCAGATACAATTAGTTAAACTATTAAATGTAATAACTAAGCAAAAGTAATATAGCACTGAAATAACAAAAGCCAAACGAAAAACAATCTTTTATTGGATTAAACCTATGAAATAATTATAAATTTACATATAATTCGGATTAAATTAACAAAATAGCAAAAATAACATTAACAGCCGGACAAAAACAAAATTTGGTTACATACCAGTACATAGAATTACCCATTATACAATACATTTCTAAAAGTCAATAAAAAACTAAATATGAAGGTAGATATTATGCAACAAGTATACTTGAAGAAAATAAGTGATAACAATAGCAAAGCGACAGATCATTCATTTAGAATAAAACTTCTAAGTTTCATAGCTTCAATTGTAAAGAAAAATATATTGTTAATTTTGGGAACGCTAAGATTGCAAAAAATTTGATAGTAATTACTTATATTAAATGTGTTTATGTTCAAAATATTTAAATATTTGAGTCTTAGAGGTTGCTAGATAGGGCATTCAAAGAAAAAATGATGTAGGTCTTCTAGTTTCATTTTATTGCAGATCGTACACATATTTTTCGCATCTAACTCATATTTCATTTCCCTATAGAAAATTTTTAGACCAAGCCTGCTTCCCAACCGTATTTGGCTGATAATTTGTATTTTTTGTATACTTAAATTTAGATTTAAATATTGTTCCTTCGCATGCTTAGATTTAATGATCTTATAAAAAAAGTTAAAATTTGACTGTTAAAGTTTTTCTAAATCTTTAGTAACCAGTGTTGCCTTAAATTTTTCTATAATCTCTTTTATCTGTATTTTAGTCATAGCTTGCTTTTCCCATATCTGAGAGTAGCCCATTGTTTCTAGAAAAATTCTAATTTGTGTGCTCCAATTAAATTGTTTCTTGTTTGAGTCTAATTTATCTAAGACTATTAACCTTTCATTTAAAATTTTCGGTAGTTTTTCACTGGTCATAGTAGTTATCTTACCCCACCAGGACAGAACACTTTTCCATATTTCAACTAGAATGTGGATAGTACCTGTCTCTAATCTAATATAATGGTTTGGTGTGTTTTTTGGAAGGCGTAATAACTTTTTTAGAAATTGTAATTGTACCTTTTCTATTTACTGCAAGTTCAAACCTGCATTATTCTTCACAGTTCAAAAGCATCAGTCGTCGTTCAACGTTTGTATAACGTATATCCATAATATGTTCTTTTGTTGAGCTAATACGTTTAAATTCATATTTAAAGTTCAAGTTAATTAATTTACTTAATTGTGTTATGACTAAAATATGACTGAAAAATATGTGGAAGATAAATTAGTGGAATGGAAAATATAGACTAATGTCTTTTGAATCATTTCCAAATATTTTGCGTTGTTCGTCTTATAAACGAAAAGGTGAAATATGTATTCCAACAAGGTGTTGTCTTTAGTAACTAAATATTAATTTGGAAATGATTTCTAAGATGTGTGTAAAACAGAATTTTTTTTAGATTTTTTAATGTAAGTAGTTAGTCTACTTTTGTTTTGTTGTCAATAACAATTTGTTATTGTATGAAAATATTTTATATAAAGAATATATGTTATTTTAAGATTTTTATATATTTTTTATTCTTATCACACCTACTTATTATAATTATACCCATTAAACAATAATAGAAATTGCAAATTATTCACAGAATCATAAAGAACATAATTTATAACACAATATTCAGAAACGAAAAACATTCATTGCAGTATACAATATTAATAAATAAATTATTTTTTACAAATTATAAATGTTATATTTATTATTAACGTAAAAAAATTTTATGGAAAAAATAGTAAATAAAACTAAATGATAGTGAATAGTTTACAATTTATTTTGGTAAAATATACAATTTCTTGTAGTATATAATAATAATAATAATAATAATAATAATAATAATAATAATAATAATAATAATAATAATAATGGTTTATTTGCCCAACAGTTATACACCATTAACAGGACAATATAAAGGAAACTATTAACGTGTTACATAATTCACATAAAATCAAGTTATAAATTCAAACATACAGTAGAAATAAATAACAAAAAATATATATTAGCAAGTAAGAATATTAGCTATTACTTGTAATTAACAACTGCCTTAAACTATTATACGTCACTTTGAAAAAGTCAACAATATTACAGACTTCATTTGCATTAGTGCACATAATGTTTATTGGAGATCTAGTAAGCAGATTAGTTCTTGCAAAATTTGTTAAGAAGGCTACACGTGTACGAGTTGATAATCTCGGTACAAAAATATTAATAAGACTTAAAATAGTGGGACAGTCTATAATATTGTTGAGTAATTTATACAAAATCAAAATAGATATGTTTTTTCGGCGATGCAGTAGGGAGTGAAAGTTAAATCGCTGCAACAGAATAACATGGTCTATTCCCCTGGGTGGGTATTGGTTATCTTATTTGTAACACATGTATTTTAGAAATCGTCTCTGTATTGATTCTAAATCATTAACATGACAGTTATATATGGGGTACCAAATTAGAGCACAGTATTCGAGTTTAGATAAGATAAAACTGCAATACAGTATGTTTAATAGCGTAATATCATTGAAACATTTTGTATTTCTGATTATAAAACCTAAAAGTTTGTTACAAGATGTTATAACATATTCAGTATGATTATTAAATGATAAACTTGATTCAAAATAGATACCTAGATCTTTTATTTTAGTAGTGCGCTCAAGAATATGGCTGTCTACACTGTATTCAAAAATAATAGGATTCTTTTTACGATGGTATAAAACTACTTTACATTTGGACGGATTTAATTTCAAATTATTATTTGTACACCAGTTATTAATTGTATTGATAGATAATTGTAAAGTATTGCAATCGTTTGATGTAGATATAGCAGAATATAATTTAAGATCATCTGCAAATAATAAATTCGTACTTTCCAGTTCATCACATATGTCATTTATATATAAAGTGAAAAGCAAAGGACCTAAATTGGAGCCTTGTGGCACACCAGACGACGCAATAAACATATGTGGTTTGTATCCATTATACTGATCAAACTGTTGTCTCTGATTCAGATACGATTTAAATAATGACAGCAAAGAATTATTTAGACCAAAGTTGTATAATTTCTGTAATAAAATACTGTGATCAATTTGATCGAACGCTTTTTGGATATCCATATAAATGACATCTGCTTGTCCTCCTTTATCCACAACTTCACATAAATGTTGCGTAAGCACCATAAGATTGGTTGCCGTAGACCTTTGTTCTCGGAAGGCATGCTGAGAGTCTGAAAGTTTATGTTTAACACTTTTATATACACATGAATATAACATTATTTCAAAAACTTTGGCAAAGTTACACAATATGGATATAGGTCTATAATTGGCAATATTGGCTTCATCACCTGCTTTAAAAATAGGGCACACTTTAGAAATTTTCCACATATCTGGAAACTCACTATTGGCGAGAATTAGGTTGTAAACATAGCAAAGTGGTTCAGATAACGGATACGCACAGTCTTTAATAATGAAAGCAGGGACCTGATCTATTCCTGAAGTCATTTTGTTCTTCATTTTACGCATGTTGTTGAATACTTCCTCAGGAGTGACTGCTGGTAAAGATATGATATCAGATCCACAGTTAACTTCTGAGATGTCTGTTGATGCATATTGTTGATAAACACTGGAGAAGTAACATGCAAAAGCATTTACTATGGACTGTGAATCATTAAGCTGTGTGTGGTCGAGGTACATATAGCCGGGAATACGTGACGATTTTTACCTTCCGTCACCTTTAGGTAAGGAAGGTATTGTCTTTGGTCAAAAAATTTGGTTATGAGTTTTTAATGAATAAGCACGTTTTAGGGTCCCTACAATACGATTTTACTATTTTTACGATGATGTCTGTATGTGTGTGTGTGCGTGTGTGTATGTATGTGTGTCCGTGTGTGTGTGTGTGTGTGTGTGTGTGTGTGTGTGTGTGTAACCCGCCTTTATGAGGCGAATTAACAAATAATAATAATGAAGGGTTCTTGCCAAACTGGAGATATGAATTGTATCCAAACTAAATTGTTTGCAATAAAAATGTAGTGTACTTACAGTTGGTTCTGCCGTGGCGGTTCTCTCGTTCTGACAACTGTTGTACACTTTGGGGAGAAGAGGGTGAATAAGGAGGTTCGGGTAGAATGAATAGACTTTGGTTATCAAAATATAAAAGGATTTAATTTAAGATGATGTTGATAACTTACAGGAGTGGACGACTGTATGGTAGGATATACCTTTACTAAGGTAAGACTTCACTGCCGACCTACCATACCGTCGTCGTATATATATCAAACGTAAAGCTAAGTCAGCAAAGAAATCTAGGTCCGCTCTACTTATTAAATAATAATAAATACTTGTTCCGCAATTGTGTACTTGTTATTAATTTGGAAATATGCGTGACCTTATTAATGTGCTGAATTGGGTTTACATACCTCCCCTCTTTAAAAATTTGCTTCCTTAGGGGCACAATTTTTCTTAACTAGGGTCCTTAGTCTATGGGGCCACGTTGCTGGGTGGGAGAGTTTCCTTTGGATGCCATCTGCTTCCTACATTCGATATGTTGGTTTCCCACTCTTGGTATTCTGGCAGGTCCCTGTGACTTCTCCTAGTTGGTGTACATTGTAAGAGGGAGGTTCCTCTGGCGGTGCACTAGGTGTTCTCCGTGATTCATTGTTATCTATGATGATTGCCTGCATTTCTTGTTCATGGTATGGTTGTCGTGTCTGTCTATGGTGATTGTTGATGACTAGTTGTGTCAACGCATCCCATAAACAAGCTGCTACTCCAATTGAACAACCTACAGACTTATATAAATTATACCCATTTAATAGTGAATCTAGAATGTATTTGAAAATTTTTATGATTGTATAGATACCAATGAATCCTGACATGAACATCCCTAGGCTGGAAAACCAACCCCACATTTGCTTGAAGGTAGATGTAGCTAGTGTCTTTATATCACCCTTTGTGAATAGGTCCAGTGTAGAAAGTCCTTGACTGTCTGTGTTTCTGCCTATTACCCTTCTCGTGATTATGTTAGAAATGGCTTGCCTCTCAATGCCGAAGAGTAGAGCATCTTGTGCTGTTTTCACCTCTTTGTCGGTGTAGATACCCGCATTACCCATGTCGAACAAGGGCTTGAAGTTAAACTCTGGTTCCTGTTGAATGGCGAGGATCTCTGGTTCTACTCCATGAATGGGGTGTGGTCCGAAGCCAATCCATTTCCCTTCTACTAGAAATACCGATGGGGCGATATTGCTACTATCTATCTGCGTACCTTTGTCTTGAAGTATATGTGTGATGGGTGTTAAGTAGAGTTCTTCCTTTTCTGCGTAAACTGGGAGTTCGTTGTAGCATGTGTCAGTCCTGCGTACCTTAACTACCTTAGGTGTGCATTGCATGATATGTATAACTTCTCCCATAACTCTTCCTACGGATCCCAGTTTATTTCGGAGGAGGGCGCTAACTGCATTTGGGGCAAGTGGGGCTAACAGTAATCTATTTCTCAACATGTCTCTCTCTATGAGGCATTGCCGATGAATAATATCTGCGTACATTGATTGCATTTCCTTTTTAAATGATTGCTCAACATATAAGAATTTTGTATTTAGATATGACAAAAGATTTATGTTTTTTGGATTTTGAATGGTTTTTTCAAAGAATTTGATACCAATTTCGGTTTTAAAAATTACCAATAATTTAGGATGCTCAGTAAGCCATATTTCTAAACTACATTTACTTGCTTTTTGAATTAGTCTTAATGCAAATACTTTATCTCCTTGTTCAACCACAATGTAACGCTTTTCATGATGAAATTTTGGTTTACCTGTATCCACGATGGATACTTCTCCCTCATAGAGGACAGCCATGTTGTCACACTGCCCGGACGATGTCCTTTCCCATACTGACTCGCCAATTTCGGTGTCCATGCAGTAACCTTCTAAGAATGGACAAACTAATCCACTGTTTAAGATGATTTCATTTGCTTCTAGCCTGACGCTAGCCGTGTAGTCCTTTATTGAAATCTTGACTGTTACCAGTACAAGCACGCTTTCCCAGGTTATGCCGTTTTCGGTATATGTTCCCCCGGCGCATTTTCCATTGATAACCACTGATCCTGCGAGTGTCATGGATGTTGAAGTTGACGAATTTCCCACAAGATGATTCACGTACTGGTTTCCGAATCCTCTGAAAACCTTGGTTCGATGCATGAGTCTGCATTCCTCTGGGCCGACCTCGTGAATGTAGGTTAATAGTCCCTGCTGCACAGAAGACGTATGACTGTGCATTCCGCAGTGTTGTACAAGTCGCGTGACCTCGACGAGGCAAGCGTAGACTTGCACTGTTTGGAACTCATTCTCCTGAATGACGTGGATGATTTTTCTAGTCTCGGTGTATCCATTATCGATATCTGGACACTCCGCCACATCCTTCAATGAAACTGTTGTTATGTTCGTGGTAGGTCCTCTGCAGTCATAACCGATGATGGCATGTGAGGCTGAGATGATGGACATGAAGATGACGACTCTCTTTATCTAAAACAAAGAGAGTTTTTGTGAGAGAACGGCTGTAGACTGGGCCTACTGCAGCTTGGTCCAGTGCTGCCGCTCAGCCAGATAGTAATGTCTCTTCTACTTCTTTATCATTTTATAATTTTGGATAGGGAGGGGGTCCAGTACACGTAAACCCGCTGTACCTATCAGGGAGTTGTACGTGGCTTCCTCCACGAATTTCCAATTTTCCAGCCTCTGCCATTAATATCTTTTCGGTGAACTGCTGCTTATTTCCTTCTTGGGGAAAGAACCCATTGATGTTGGGGTGCTGGGCCTTTACTACGGGTATGGTAATTGCGTACTGACGAAGGGGTAGTGTTTGCTTGTTCTTCCCGTACTAATTCATCGATCAAAAGGCTGTCTTGCGTTATTTTTTGTATCATTTCTGGGTCCACAGTATCTCCATTTTTACGCTCGTCTGTGCTAATCTCTTCTCCGTTATTTGACGTACTTGGTTCTTCGCTTTCATATTCTTCATTCAAAAGGCTTTCATCCATAAATGGTTTTAAACGGTTAACATGCACCGTTACAATTTTGTTGGAATTTTGTTGTTTAATTTTATATGTCACGGGTCCCATTTTTTTCATTATTAAGTACGGTCCTGTCCATGGCTTGTGTAGCTTACGTGACGTACCTGTGTGTATGGCTGGGTTGTGCAAGTACACCGCGTCACCGATTTTGTATACTGCCGACTTGGTGTTTTTGTTGAATTGTTTATGAGTTTTCTCTGTTGCTTTGTTGATGTTTTGCTTTACTGTATTGAAAGCAATTTGTAACCTTTGCTTTAATTCTAACGCATAGTTGTCTGCATAGTCATACCGTAGATCATGGGGTCTTGTTATGTCGTCATAGGGTAATTCAATATCACGACCGTGCATTAGGTAGAATGGTGTCTCGTTTGTAATATTATGCACGCTACTTCTGTATGCTAGTAGCACGAATGGTAACCATTCATCCCAGTCGGTTTGATCTCGATTCACAAAATGAGACAGAATGTCTTTGAAGACGCGATGACTTCGCTCTATCATCCCATTCGTTTGTGGACGGTATGCAGTTGTTTGTAATTTTTCGACGCCAAATATTTTACAAACTTCTCTAAATATTTCAGAAGTAAAATTTGCGCCTTGGTCGGTCAGCAATTGTCTCGGAGCCCCGTGTCTTGAAATGATTTCTTGGGACAATATCCTCGAAATTGTTGATGCCTTTTGGTCTGGAATAGCGAATGCTTCGGGATATTTTGTGAAGTGGTCCTGGAAGGTTAAGATGTACTTGTTGCCCTTCTTAGTTGTTGTTAATGGACCGACAATATCCATTGAAACCCTTTCCATTGGACTACTAACTTCATTGAATTTTTGAAGTGGCACAGGCTTGTGATGCGAAGATGTTTTCCTCTGATTGCATGAGTGACACTTCTTGCAATACTCTTCAATGTCCTTGGCCATCGCTTTCCAAAAAAAATTTTCCTTGATTCGGCTGTATGTCTTCTCAAAACCCTGATGTCCCGCATATGGTAGGTTGTGGTAATCGTGCATTACCTTGAATTTCATTGATGTCGGTACTACAAGTTGGTGATGACGCTCATTATTCGTTTTTTCCTTGAAGATTAACCCTTCGTCATCCGTGAAATACCCTTCTTTACTTGTGAGCTGCTGTACTGTTGCATCTTGACGTTGTTTATTTGCTACCATGTGTCTATCCCATATTGGTTCATACATTTCTTCAACCTCTACTGCATTTATTGGTATTCTGGAGAGTACGTCTGCGTTCACTTGCTTTTTTCCCGCTCTATGTTCAATTTGGTACTCGTAATCTTGGAGAGTAAGCGCCCATCTTGCCAAACGTGATTGTGGATTTTTGATCGAAAATAGCCATTTTAGTGGTTGATGGTCAGTTATTATTGTAAATTTTCTTCCATACAGGTAGCATCGGTAGTATTTTACACCCCACACTATTGCAAGACATTCCTGCTCTGTTGTAGAGTAATTTGCTTCTGCCTTGTTTAACTGACGGCTTGCAAAAGCTATTGGTCTCTCGTAGCCATCGAATTTCTGACTTAATATGGCACTTATAGACTTGCCGCTGGCATCGGTTGATAAGATGAACTCCTTTGTGCGATCTGGATGGGCTAGAACCGCGTTGAAACAGAGGGCATTCTTCAATGTGTTAAATGCCTGTTCACAGTCTTCTGTCCAGTTAAACGACTCGTCTTTTTGCGTCAATTTAGTGAGAGGTTTCGACGATTTTGCGAAAACTTGTATAAATCTTCGGTAGAAGCCTACTAGTCCGCAAAAAGCTCTGATCTCCTTGACTGATTTTGGCCTTGGATAGTTTTGTATGACTGAAATTTTGTCTGGATCCGGTTTAACACCCTCTCCATTTATTATATGGCCTAAATACTTGGTTTCAGGCTTCAGGAAATTACATTTACTAGGTTGCAATTTTAAGTTAGCCTGTCTCAATCTCTTGAAAACCTCTGTAAGTCGTTCTAGATGTTCGTCTGGTCCATTCCCATTAAATACGATGACGTCATCCAGGTATACTAGACATTGTTCTCCTCTTAACCCAGATAACACGCTGTTCATGAGTCGTTGAAATGTGCTAGGTGCGTTTACGAGTCCGAATGCCATCTTCGTGAACTGATAATGCTCTCCATTTGTTGCGAATGCTGTCTTTTCCCTATCTTTTTTGTCTAATTCTACTTGCCAGTAGCCGGGTGCTAAATCTAGGGTAGTGAATAGATTTGCATTCCCTGACTGATCCAGGGTTTCTTGCATGTTAGCCACAGGAAAATAATCTTTCTTGGTCACTTTGTTTAACCCTCTGAAGTCGATACACACCCTTATCTTGGCCTCTCCATTTTCGGATTTCTTCGGCACGATGACCACTGGAGCTGACCATGGCGAATCGGAGTGTTCTATTACGCCTGCTTCGCGCATTTTCTTTAATTCTTTAGCCAATGGTTCCTGTTGGCTGTAGGGAACTCGGTACGGTGCTTTGGCTATAGGAGGCACATCTTCCGTAATAATTCTATGTTTTACTCCATGTGTGCACCCTAGTTTACTATCCTCCCATTGAAAGATGTCTTCATACTTTCTCAGTAAATTTAGTAATTTACTTTTTACCTCTTCCGCCAAATAGTCCAAGTTGAATTGTTCCTCAATTCTTCCTTTTCCTTGAACTTCCACAGCGCACACTGCATGCTGCTCTTTGTTTACAGCTGGCGTGGCCTGTTGACTCTTCTCCGTGGACTTGGCTTGTCCTCGTTTATTCTTTGTGTTTTCAGCTACCTTGATTTGTTGCCCTCTTCTTGGCTTTGTCGATGGTTGCTGCCCTTTAGTGTTCTGAGCTCGATAATTCTTCATTTCTTCGATTACAGCTGTCTCGACAGGTCCTTTTACCATGATCGACGAATGCTGCTTATCTTGAGCTTGTATCTTCTCAGCGCCCTTCGCGTGAGAATTCTTCTCTCTGCTGACAGCTGTCCCGACTTGTTCTTTTAACGTGGTCGATGAATGCTGTTCTTCTGAAGCCTGTTTATCCCCAGCGCTCCCCTTCTCCAGTATGGCCGACGTGCCAATTAACATGTTCTTTCCTAATGAAAGCTCTTGATTTGTGAAGTTCATCAACTTCACCGGTACCTCTTTTTCAGCTTTTGTTATGACTCTTGCAGCCATAACCCCATGGGTCCTCAGCTCTACGGGTTCCACTACAATATCTTGCCCTGGATTGATCATATCCTGGACTGCAATACACACGAATTCAGAATTTGGAGGAATCTTCACGGCGCTCTTCAATTTAACCAATCCACTGGTTTGTGAGACCGATTTTTCTTGATGAAGGGAGCCATTTTCCATATTTTGAATTCCCGCGTCCTTATCTCGACTTGTGATGGCTGCCCGCTGAATACGTGCCTGAATATTGTTTTGGTTATCAGACACTCTTGCTCGCTGCTCCGCCTTATCGCTGACATCATCCGCTTGGGTTGCAACATCACATCCAATGACATCGACTGGTGCTGCCGCGGCCATTTTTTCTAGGTCAGTGTTGCTCAGAAGTTTTAAACTAACGTTTTGAAATTTTACTTCCTCTCTCGACACGAGCACGTCAAATTTACGAATGAAGTCTCTACCTAACAGGCCATCGGCATCTAAATCTAAATCATCTGAGCAAACTACCATTTTTTGTCGGAAACTAGAATTTTGGCAATCGAATTTAATTTTGCTTGTGCCGTAATACGACACTGTTGCACCTGTTATTGCTTTTAAACGCCCAATGTCCCCTCTTTGTATTCTATGCCCTTTTACAAATTTTTTCTTAAGAATTGAAACTCTTGACCCTGAGTCTATTAATAATTTTACAGGTGTGCCTTCGATTTGAACTAAAATAAAATTTGGATCATCTGTATATAATTCTAAAACTGAGCGTATATGATTAATTTTGAAAGTTTTTACTGAGACCTCCCGTGCTGGGTCGCGCGCGAGAGGTGATTTCCGTTTAAATTCTGAGTTCGGCGTTCTCCTTGTGGCTTGTACGTGCCTCTGTTGTTTCCTTGACTGCCTCTCGATGGTCCTTTGTACCTGCTAGAATTATAGCTCCTATTTTGATTAAAATTTGCCCTACAGTCTTTTGCATAGTGCCCTAGTTTTCCACAGCGTGCACAGGTATTTCCCCTCCTGCAATCCCGTCGCATATGACCTATCTTTCCGCAATTATAACATTTTATACTCTGCTGCGGTGTATGTGATACTTTATTTACTGCCCCTACTTCTAGACAACCCCTTTTATTTGAGACTAGTTCTAATTCTTCTTGCTCTGCCAGTTCCGAAGCTTCTTCAAATGTTAGATCAGTTTTAAATTTCATAAATGGCATGAGAACTTTTTTAATATCAGGTCTTAGTTCATCTTTAAAGCACGATAACATTTGTTTATCTACATATTCTTCATTTCCATCTTGTGATTTTATTAAATCTAATTTTTAATTTCTTAATCGTTCTGCAAATTTTTGTACTGATTCCCCTACATTTTGGGTGCATTTTCTGAACTCTCTGTTTATTTGGTCTGCATTTCTAGGTTTCGCGAATCTTTTTATAAATTTTTCTCTAAATTCTGCAAATGTTATCGTTGAAAGATGTAACTCTATATTTGTACAATAAAATTTTAAAGCATCCCCATTTAATTTTGTACGAATTAGGTTTACTATATCTCTATCACTGAATTTTCTAACACTTGTTGCTACCAGTACTTTTCTAAAATAATCTTCTACATTTTCCCCATAAAATTCTGGTAATTGAGCTATTATAGTACTTCTTAATGCTAACATTTCTGATTCTGTTTTAACTGTTAATTTATTAGAACTAGCCGCAGCATTACCACCCGGAGTGCTGTCTCCTGGCCTGGTTTTTTAATATATGTGAACAAAATATTTTGAAACAACTCGTATTCCGCGGGTGATCCAGATATACTAGTCACCCTGGTCTGGCAAAATTTCCCAAAACCGCTGCCACCAATTTGTAACCCGCCTTTATGAGGCGAATTAACAAATAATAATAATGAAGGGTTCTTGCCAAACTGGAGATACGAATTGTATCCAAACTAAATTGTTTGCAATAAAAATGTAGTGTACTTACAGTTGGTTCTGCCGTGGCGGTTCTCTCGTTCTGACGACTGTTGTACACTTTGGGGAGAAGAGGGTGAATAAGGAGGTTCGGGTAGAATGAATAGACTTTGGTTATCAAAATATAAAAGGATTTAATTTAAGATGATGTTGATAACTTACAGGAGTGGACGACTGTATGGTAGGATATACCTTTACTAAGGTAAGACTTCACTGCCGACCTACCATACCGTCGTCGTATATATATCAAACGTAAAGCTAAGTCAGCAAAGAAATCTAGGTCCGCTCTACTTATTAAATAATAATAAATACTTGTTCCGCAATTGTGTACTTGTTATTAATTTGGAAATATGCGTGACCTTATTAATGTGCTGACTTGGGTTTACATGTGTATGTAACAAAATTTTCGTCTGCGATAACTTCTATACTACAATTCTAAAAATTATAATTCTTTCGTATTTCTTTTCGTTATGTACATGTGAAGAGCTGATTAGATTTTGGTTAGAATTGGACAACCGGAAGTACCTTCATTTGAAGATTTTAACAGTTTTTCTTGAAAAAACTATGTTAAATATCATTTTTTCACGTTTAATGTTATTATAAATATTAAAGAATATTTTATTCTCTATACGATTTGACTACATTTTATACTTAATATTAAATGGATATAGAGTTAAAAAATTATAAAGAAATTAAATTTCATAAAGTAGCCATAGCTATGGAAACAGCTACTATATTAAGAAAATTTTGATTGAAATGTGTCAGTGTCAAGTGAAATTGACATAGTGTGTCTGTCGTATAATTTTACTGGAAATATAGGATCTTTTGCTATAAATTTTCTGTATGGAATTTGCATAAAATACATGCAACAGCCGGAAGGAAAAGTACAAGAAATATAATCTTTAGCAAGGAACTTTCTGTATGAAATTTGTACAAAATACATAGAACTGACGGAAGGTAATGTGCTGGCCACATCAGATTTTTTTTAGTGTGAGTGAACGCCCAGAAACTATTTGAATTTTCTTTTATAGAAGTTTCAGTTTTGTAAAGAAAGTCTTTATAAGCAACTGCCACTTATATATATATATATATATATATATATATATATATATATATATATATATATATATATATATATATATATATATATATATATATATATATACTTATAAAGATTTGCTTTATTATTTATCACAATATTATCTATATATTTTACATCATGAGTTGTATCACAAAATTGTAGTAAAAACAACACACAAGAACTATCACAAATTTTTAGTTACTATTTCAACAGTGAGTTGCTGTCCTAATAATTAACCGCGTTTGCGTACGTTACATTCTCAATTGTGTTATAATCGACAAAACGTTTTTTTCCGTGTAACTGATTTCGAGCGCCACCCGGTATATACAGTGTGAACACTGAAAACCGTGACATGGGCGTTTAACATAGGAAAACAGTTTTTTACAAATATCAACTGTCCCGCAAGAATATAGTGGGAGTTTGGTTGGAGAGAATATTTAATTTGGCATCAAAGAAAATCTAAATACTCCTAATTTAATGGTTTATTTTTGAAATATTTGCGAAATTATAATGCAGTTTGACAGTTATTACTTATAATTTATTAAAAACAGTAATCATGGAAACGTATTCTGTAGCTGAATTGGCTAGTTCGGAGCATCGTAATAATTATTCACGAGTTCAAATTTTGCCCGCCTCATATTTTTATTATTTTTTCATTTTATTTTGTAAAATGTATTATTAAAAAAAATTAATACATAAATTGTTTGGCAAAACAAGTATTTTATAGAATAAATCTAGGAGAAATAAAAAAAAATTGTACCTAAAGCACCTTATAAAATTAAAATTAATAAAATAAATTAATTCTATAAAATACTTGATATACTAAATAATCTATGTTTATGGGTAATATGCTGTGATGATATATTTATTTATTTATTTATTTTATTCATGTTTTAATTTTGTAATTTTTTAATAATACATTATATAAAATAAAATAAAAAAATCTGATGTGACCAACACATGACCTCCCGTCATTTCCATATTTGAAATAGCAATGAACTTTAAGTAAGGTATCACTTCCGGTTGATCGTTCCTAAACAAAATCTAATTTGTTGTTCAAATAAATAGAAAAGTCTGTAATACCAAATTGTGGATTATATTTTATTGTTTTTCCTCGAAAATCTGTTAAGAGCTCCAAATTAAGTACCACCCTCGGTTTATCATATAGGTATAGTCAAAATCTCATGTTGTTTCAAATTTACATGTGTTTTAAATACAAAATTTGCGAAGTTTTGGATGTTTTAATATATTTTTCCAAGAAAATCTGTTTATAGCTTCCTATTAAGTAGTACTTCCGGTTTATCAATTTTAGAAACATCTATTATGTCGTTCTCATTAATATAAAAGTCTTAAATACCAAATTTGAAAAATCTTGGATTGTATCAATTTATTTTTCACAAAAGTCTGTTCAGAGCTTTAAATAAAGGATCACTTCCGGTTTATCAATTTTAGCCAAAATCTAATATGTTGCTTCCCGTTATATAAAAGTTTTAAATACTAAATTTGACAAGGTTTGGAATATATCAATATTTTTTTTGTCACAAAAATCTGTTCACCGCTTCAAGTAAAGTATTACTTCCGATTTATCAATTTAATAAAAAATCTAACGTGTCATTCTTATTAATATAAAAGTCTTAAATACCAAATTTAAAAAGTTTTCGATTGTATCAATATATTTTTCACGAAAATCTGTTCAGAGCTTCAAATAAAGTATCACTTCTGGTTTATCAATTATATCCAAAATCTAATATGTTGTCCCCCTTCATATAAAAGTCGTAAATACTAAATTTGACGTGTTGTGGGGACCCTAATTCGTGCTTATTTACTAAAAGCTCACCATAGACTTTTTGGCACGATTACATTGCCTCCCTTACCTACGGTATGACGGGAGGTAATAATAAAAGTATGAGGCGGGCAGGATTTGAACTCGTAAATAATTATTAAGTTAAGATTAAAGGTAAAAATTAAGGAAATATTATTAATTATAATTAAAATTTATTAAATATTAAATTAATATTAAAAAGATAATTGCCCAACTGCTTAACTAGTTGGTCGTAGTCCTCTTGTTCTTCTTTCTTCAGCGTCTGTCGATAGCTTCTCCACGCATGGAGACAGTCAGCGTCCAGTTGTGTGCATTCTCAGCCGCTTCAAATTGTTTTAAATAGTCCGGTCACGAAGATTTTCCATCAAATTCCGGTGTTTTGATGTGCATTGTTGTACTAATTTCAGATTTTATACTTTCCTTTCTTCTTGTAGATCTGCCTTTGCTACATCGGAATTTGACAATGGCGACGATGTAATTTTCTTGTAATTCTTCAATCTTCTTATCGTACTTATCTTCAAAATTTTTTACTTCTTCTTCGGTTTTTCATGAATTCTCCCCGAATTTCTGTTCTAAACTTCTAGACTTGTCTTCTAGCTTTTATTCTAGTGTTCTAGAATTCTCTTCTGCTTTTCTAGAATTTTCTTTTGCTTTTGTAGAATTTTCTGCCATCCCAAGTTTTAATTCTCCTTTTAGTGTTCTTGAAATATCTTCGAATTTTTGTTCGTGTTCTGGAATTTGCTTCTGCTAATTCTTTTTCTAGTGTTCTAGATTTTTCTGCCAAATTTTGCTCTAGTGTTTAGAAATTTCTGCTACATCCTGTGTTAAGGTTCTAGAAGTTTCTGTCAATTCTTCTCCTAGTTAACCAAATTCTGATATGTCGAATAAGTAATTGTTATGATTTTCACCATCATCGATTGATACTTGTCTTAATCTATCTTGAAGCACTAACTTCTTTCCTTTCCTTTTTTGCTATTTCTAAATCCCGTTCTTCTAGTTCTCTCTTGACATCACTTACTTATAATTCATTTAATTTTAATTGTTTAGTTGCCATATTTAAGGGTACATTTGGTATCAGGATCCGAGCGCTTGGAGCTCGTTCGATTGGCTCAGCCACGTTTGTTAAATAGATCTAGAGTGATCCGAGCACGTTCTCCGCGATCGGTAAATGTCGCAGCGCACACTCAGAGCGCGCTTTATTAGCTCTATCGTTCATTGTCGAGAGTTTATTTACGCGGGACTAAAATTGAAGTTGAAAACGAAAATAGTATTTTACGTACCAAGGGCGTTACGATGATGATAAAGCCAGGAGGAGGACGAGGATCTAGCTCGAAGGCCTACGGTCTGACGGATAGATTTCATCCGATGGGCATTATCATCTAGTAACGCTCGTGGTACATACAAGATTTTATGTCTCACTAGAATATATGAAATAAGTTTTCATTTATAATAATTTTGATTACAATAGTGCTTAAGCTTTGGCGTTGCTAAGGATGTTGTTTAATTGTTTTGTTTATAATCAACATTTATTTATTTTTAAAACATCTACGTTCTATATCGTTGGAGATGAATGGGTGAATTTGATGTTTCGGAAGATATTTTATCAAAACGGTGGAAAGAAATTGTTTTGAATGTTTCTGCATTCTTTGAGGACGACAAAGGACAAAGGCATAAATGTTCCCCTAATTATTTCATTCTCGTCTGTAAAAGATGTTTTTTACCTTCCGTCACCTTTAGGTAAGGAAGGTATTGTCTTTGGTCAAAAAATTCGGTGGTGAGTTTTTGATGAATAAGCACGTTTTAGGGTCCCTAGAATACGATTTTACTATTTTTACGATGATATCTGTATGTGTGTGTGTGTATGTATGTGTGTGTGTGTCTGTGTGTGACAAAATTTTCTAATGCGATAACTCTAATACTACAATTTCAAAAATTATAATTCTTTCGTATTCCTCTTCGTTACAGCCATGTGAAGAGCTGATTAGATTTTGGTTATAATTGATCAACCGGAAGTACCCTCATTTGAAGATTTTAACAGTTTTTCTTGAAAAAACGATGTTAAATATCATTTTTTCACATTTAATGTTATTATAAATATTAAAGAATTATTTATTTTCTATACAATTTGAATGCATTTTATACTGCATATTAAATGGACATAGAGTTAAAAAATTATAAAGACATTAAATATCATGTATATTAGTCAGCTTTGCTATAACTCTGGAAACAGCTGCTACATTAAGAAAATAGAAAATTCTGATTGAAAGGTGTCAGTGTCAAGTGCAGTTGACAGTATTTTTATGTTATAATTTTACTGGAAATATAGGATCTTTTGTTAGAAACTTTCTGTTTGGAATTTGTTTAAAATACATACAACTGCCTTAAGGTAATGTACAAGAAATATAATCTTTTCAAGGAACTTTCTGTATGTCATTTATACAAAATACATAGAACTGACGCACGAACTGACGGAAGGTAATGTGCTGGCCACATCAGATTTTTTATCTTTAGGTTATGCACTTATTTCTGAACATTAACACATTTGAGAGAGTTTGTACTGCTTCGGATGCGTCACATGTGACGGTAAATATCAAAAATGAATTCAAACGAGGATAATTATCGTCCCTAAAAAATTAGTGATCCGTCATCCGTCAGAAATCAATGCGAAACTTTGCAGTCTAAAATTCAACGTACTTACTATTTACATGTGTGGTGAAAGTAAATTGCTTTTAAGGCCCTTTTCATAATAGATTTTAAGTATTATAATTAAATTAAAAATGATATCTGTATTGTGCTTTCAAAGCTGTTTTCTTATTACACTAATTGTTGTAATCAATTACTGTATTATTTGTTGTAATCAAGCTTTATTATTATTTTATTGAATTATAAATAAAAAGATAATAATTTTCATTGTATATGGTTCATATTATTTTCATTTTTTTTTCTAAAGAATTTTTTACATATCTTCGCTTTACTACTTTATACATTTATTATCTACGTTTACCTATTGTATATACCGCAGTTACATTTATAATTATAATGCCATAATATTTATTTTGGTTTTGGAATCATCAAATGGATAATAAATTGACCAAAAGTGACATTTGTGACATGGAGTGTTGATGCTGAATTCGTTGCGTTTGGGACATGGAAAAAGAGATTTCACGGAGGATATGTGTTACAGCTACATCTAGCAACCGAATATTTTTAATGAATATTCGGTCAAGTTACCACAGAACAGTTGAATGTTGAAAAGTAAATAAATAAAGTGTTTTTTCGTTTTCCGTTTTTAAATTCATTTTGTGTTTTTTCATTTTAATTATACAAGTTTAAAGTTTTTTACGTTTTTTATACAAGTATAGAGTATACTAAATATTGAACTAATATTTAGTATACTCTACACAATTGGTGACCCCGACTGCCAAGCAAAATGGACGGCGTACCTGCTCCTATTCCAGACACACAACCTGCTGAACTTCCACATCCTGAAATCTCTTCATTAACCAATTCCTTCAAGATTCCCGAATTTTGGCCTACAGACCCGACATTATGTTTCATTCAGGTAGAAGCAACGTTTATGTCACATCGTATAACATCTGAAGCAACAAAATTCTACAAATTAATTTCATTACTCAACCCTCAAAATGCAGCAGAAGTCATAGACCTTATCGAAAATCCTCCAACAGACCTTCCATACACCAAGTTAAAACAAACATTAATTCATCAAACATCACTGTCAAAGCAAGAATGAATCCAACAATTATTCAATAATACCGACTTAGGTGATAAAAACCATCACAACTTTTACGTCAACTTCAGCGGTTAATTGGTACTCTACATTTAGACGACTCAATTCTTGAAGATATATTCTTACAAAAACTTCCTCAAAATATTCAGCTCATCCTTGCTTCAAATAATAAAATCTCTTTGACGGATAAAGCTGAGATCGCAGATAGACTTTTAAACATTACACAACCAGCGCTATCTTCCGTGAGCAAAGACACACAACAGATTGAAGAACTGAGACAAGAAATCTCTGAATTAAAGAAATTGGTATTATCTCAATCAAGACAGAAGATCCTACCTTTCCCAATAGTTCCACCAAGCTCGGATTTATGCTGGTATCATCTCAACTTCGACGACAAGGCAAAGAAATGCATTCCACCATGTCAACAAAGTTCTTCTACAGACTAATCAAAGGTTTAGTTACACCAAAACAAGAATCCAACAGATAAACTCTCTGGCCACCGCTTCCTGGTAGACTCTGGAGCCAAGGTGAGTGTTATCGAAAATTCATTGTGCGAAAAACAACAGCAAAATTCTCTCACACTACAAGCTGCCAATAATTCAACTATCAAAACTTTCGGTACTAAAACATTAAAAATAGATCTCGGATTAACAAGACAATTTACATGGAAGTTCATTATCGCGGATGATGAACATTCAATTATTGGCGCAGATTTTCTTACATACTTTAACTTGCTGATTGATGTCAAACATTGTGTCATCGCTAACAATTCACCTGTTTTTGCACGGCCACGCCGTTTAGCTCCGTATAAATTATCCATCACTAAAAATGAATTCGATAAAATGTTGAAAATGGGAATCATTCGTCCATCCTCTAGTAACTGAGCTTCGCCATTACATATGGTTAAAAAGAAAGAGATTGGCGAATGGCGACCTTGCGGGGACTGTAGAGCTCTCAATGCCATCACTGTTCCAGATCGTTATCCGATTCCCCATATTCAAGATTTTACAACAAATGTATACAATTCAAAAATATTTTCAAAATTAGATCTTGTAAAAGCGTATCATCAAATACCAATGGACAAAGAGTCCATTCCCAAAACAGCAATAACCACGCCTTTCGGTCTATTCGAATACTTAGTCATGCCATTTGGTTTGAGGAATAGCTCTCAAACATTTCAACGGTTCATTGACAATTTCGTCAGGTTTAGATTTTTGCTTCGTATACATTAACGACCTCCTTCTTGCTAGTAGTTCTCTCGAACTACATTTGAAACATTTAGAATTAGTTTTCAGAAAACTTGAAAAACATGAATTAACCAAAATAAATGTCAATTCGGAGTCCAAGAAATCGAATTCTTAGGACACAATATTTCAGAAAATGGTATTCAACCAGTAAATTCAAAAATTGACACAATAAAAAATTTCCCTTACCTTCAACTCAACAAAAATTAAGAGAATTCCTCGGCCTCATAAACTTGTATCATCGCTTTATCCCTAACTGTGCAACAATATTAAAACCCATTAATTGTCTCATAACAAATAAACCGAACAGCTCAAAAGAAATCATTTGGTCTCCAGAAGCAAATAAAGCTTTCAAGGCCAAAACAATTAACAAATTTAGTAACACTCACATTTCCCGCATACAATGCCCCAATATCTATCATGGTAGATGCTTCAGACACAGGAGTGGGCGCAGTCTTACAACAACAGGTAAAGGAAGACTGGCAACCAATAGTTTTCACCCCTACACAAAAACGATATAGCACATTCGGCCGTGAGTTTCTAGCTATGTATCTGGCAGTGAAAAAGTTTATATATTTCGTAGAAGGAAAAAACTTCTTCATTCTGACAGATCATAAACCTTTGACTTGCATGGCTCACAAAATTTCCCAAAACTACACCGCCAGAGAAATTAGACACATACACTTTATTTTACAGTTAACCAGCGACATCAGACACGTATCAGGCAAAAACAACGCAGTAACCGACGCATTGTCCAGAATCCAAATAAATTCAATACATACAGACAAAAACATTGATTATATCAAAATCGCAACAGCTCAAGAAACCGATAAGAAATTACAGACACTACAGACAAATAAAACAAACAATTTAAAAACATATAACTTCCAAATTCTAACTATACTTTAGTTTGCGACATATCTACCGGTAAATACCGACCATATATACCAAAATAATTCCGAATGAACATTTTCAATCATTTCCACTTACTATCCCATCCAGGAATAAAAACAACCACAAAATTAATAAATTCTAAATTCGTTTGGTATAAAATGAATAAAGACATACAATCTTGGACAAAACAATGCGTACACTGCCAACGTTCAAAAATAACAAAAAACATCCATGCTCCACTCAAACCATTTTCCGAACCAAACAGCCGTTTCGACAACATTCATATCGACTTAGTTCATTTACCTAATTCACAAGGATTTTCTCATTTACTAACGGGCATAGATCGAGTTACACGATGGCCAGAAGCAATTCCAATCAAAGATTCTAACACACAAACAATAGCTGAAGCATTAGTAAACAATTGGATATCTAGATTTGGAGTTCCTTCTGTTACTACAACAGACAGGGAAGCAGTTCGAATGAGCATTATTCAAAAATTTACTCAAATTATTAGGTGCACATCACATAAAAACCACAGCATACCATCCACAATCAAACGGCATGATTGAGAGATTCCATAGACAGCTAAAAACTTCCCTAAAAGCATATAATAATCCAACAGATTGGATAACTATACCAATTATCTTATTGAGTCTTCGCACGACCTGTAAAGAGCCTATTAAATGTAGCCCAGCAGAACTAGTCTATGGCACTAAATTACACATTCCAGGCGAATTTTTCACACAATCACCAATAATTCCAGACCCTAACATTCCCCACTATCTCCAACAATTAAAGCATATAATCAGCAAATTAAAGCATACAGCCCCAACCTTAAAAAACAAACCATATTTTATAAACTCAGATCTATTTCGCACATCCCACGTCTTCATAAAACATAATGCAATAAGCCCCACCTTACAACAACCTTTCGATGAACCTTACAAAGTAATTAAACTGTACGAAAAATTTTTCAAAGTTTTAATAAAAGATAAATTAGACACAGTTTCAATAGACAGACTAAAACCTGCATATTTAAAAGAACCGCACAATTTTGATAACACCCTTTCCTTCTCCTCAGGACCGCCAAATAATGTTACTTAATTTATATCATTTCTTTGTTAAATGGCTAGTAATGAAATACCTTTCATTACCCTTCATTAATTTTTCTTCTCTCTAAGGAGGGAGATATGTTACAGCTATATCTAGCAACCGAATATTTTTAATGAATATTCGGTCAAGTTACCAGAGAAGAGTTGAATGTCGAAAAGTAAATAAATAAAGTGTTTTTTCGTTTTCCGTTTTCATTTTGTGTTTTTCATTTTAATTATACAAGTTTAAAGTTTTTTACGTTTTTTTAAGTATAGAGTATACTAAATATTGAACTAATATTTAGTATACTCTACACATATGCATTACATTCAGGCGTCCCCTGGGCAACGATTCGACCCCGACACCGGCTAATCTTTCCATCACAGGAGCATGCGTGAGATGGACAAAGGCAGACTACTCGAAATTATTATAAATTCCTTTTATACATGTTTTATTAGGTTTTTTGCATGTATGCTCTTGATACAAATATATATATATATATATATATATATATATATATATATATATATATATATATATATATATATATATATGCTGTTAATGTAAGGAAAAAAAAAGAAAACTATATGCCAACTAAATATGTTTAAATCGTATTGAATGAACTAGGGATGAGAAATGTTCGAATTAACCACCGTAGATGAACCTGACAAGATTCGATAGCTGGATCACACCACTGGACTTAGCCAATATAACCAGGACAATATTATGTTGTGAAACAAACGAAGGAGCGAACTAACGAACGAACGAACACAAAGGAACGAAAGACCAGTCAGTTTAAGAACTAACAACGTACAATGCGTAATTGAAACAAAAATAACCAATGAAACTCAAATTTAAGAGATATATGATATAGCGTATTGAACACAAGCAACCTAAACTACAATCAACCAAATATACAACCTAGTACTATACGGCGGAAATTATCCAGGTCAATTAATAAGTATATTAACAAACAAATCTAGCTAATGTAATATTAGAAACCCTAAATGAACCTAATGATGACCAAACCATAATACAAGAATGAAGAAATGTATTTGTACTACGACGCCACCACAATAGATGCAATCCGATTACGTCATTCGAAAATAACATGTGTAAACCCACACTACAGTGAACACGAATCATACACTCATATTTAATAAAACTAAAGACCTAGCAATATTTAACACCTCGATAAATGATAATCAATTTTAATGATATATATATATATATATATATATATATATATATATATATATATATATATATATATATATACCAGATGAAAATAATTCAAATACCGACATAATAAGTTAATTTCTTTATTTATTAAAATTTCTTAATAATTTTACATTTTTCTATATTATTTTTTATATTATTTTGAAGTTAGATTTTTTCTTATTTTCTTATATCTTATTTGACCTTCATTTGTACATTCCCGCCTAAACTCATATTTGGTTGTTTTTCCCTACTTCACGTATCCGGCGCCACCAGTTGAAAAGTTTCTGGTTTTTTCTTGTTGTTTCGCAGCCATCATCAAAATTTGTAATAATTTTTGTTTTAAAATGTAAAACGACATATATTTTGTGCAAAATTTATAATTTTATTAATATATATATATATATAAAAGAAGACAAACTTTAAAGCGGATTTTTGCCAGTCAAATGAAATTTAGTGGGCAGAAATAATTTCGACACTCTTTTTAATAAAGTCAAGCTTTCGGTTTATTTAAAACCATCCTCAGGACTCTAAAATTTGTTAAAAAGTTTTGTTGTACAAAGAATTTTGACAATTTTAGTTTAATACTTACATTAATTTGAGATTTGGAAGTAAAATTTTCAAAACCGAACATAATATGCGAATTTAGTGTTGGACTTTAAGTTTAACATTGTCATAGTTAATAAAATTATAAATTTTGCACAAAATATATGTCGTTTTACATTTTAAAACAAAAATTATTACAAATTTTGATGATGGCTGCGAAACAAGAAAAAACCAGAAACTTTTCAACTGGTGGCGCCGGATACGTGAAGTAGGGAAAAACAACTAAATATGAGTTTAGGCGGGAATGTACAAATGAAAGTCAAATAAGATATAAGAAAATAAGAAAAAATCTAACCTCAAAATAATATAAAAAATAATATAGAAAAATGTAAAATTATTAAGAAATTTTAATAAATAAAGAAATTAGCTTATTATGTCGGTATTTGAATTATTTTCATCTGGTATATATATATATATATATATATATATATATATATATATATATATATATATATATATATATATATTTATATATCATTAAAATGGATTATCATTTATCGAGGTGTTAAATATTGCTAGGTCTTTAGTTTTATTTTATATGAGTGTATGATTCGTGTTCACTGTAGTGTGGGTTTACACATGTTATTTTCGAATGACGTAATCGGATTGCATCTATTGTGGTGGCGTCGTAGTACAAATACATTTCTTCATTCTTGTATTATGGTTTGGCCATCATTAGGTTCATTTAGGGTTCCTGATATTACATTAGCTAGATTTGTTTGTTAATATACTTATTAATTGACCTGTTTAATTTCCGCCGTATAGTACTAGGTTGTATACTTGGTTGATTGTAGTTTCGGTTGCTTGTGTTCAATACGCTATATCATATATCTCTTAAATTTGAGTTTCATTGGTTATTTTTGTTTCAATTACGCATTGTACGTTCTTAGTTCTTAAACTGACTGGTATTTCGTTCGTTTGTATATATATATATATATATATATATATATATATATATATATATATATATATATATATATATTTGTATCAAGAGCATACATGCAAAAAACCTAATAAAACATGTATAAAAGGAATTTATAATAATTTCGAGTAATCTGCCTTTGTCCATCTCACGCATGCTCCTGTGGTGGAAAGATTAGCCGGTGTCGGGGTCGAATCGTTGCCCAGGGGACGCCTGAATGTAATGCATATGTGTAGAGTATACTAAATATTAGTACAAAATATATTTAGTATACTCTATACTTAAAAAAACGTAAAAAACTTTAAACTTGTATAATTAAAATGAAAAACACAAAATGAAAACGGAAAACGAAAAAACACTTTATTTATTTACTTTTCGACATTCAACTGTTCTCTGGTAACTTGACCGAATATTCATTAAAAATATTCGGTTGCTAGATATAGCTGTAACATATCTCCCTCCTTAGAGAGAAGAAAAATTAATAAAGGGTAATGAAAGGTATTTCATTACTAGCCATTTAACAAAGAAATGATATAAATTAAGTAACATTATTTGGCGGTCCTGAGGAGAAGGAAAGGGTGTTATCAAAATTGTGCGGTTCTTTTAAATATGCAGGTTTTAGTCTGTCTATTGAAACTGTGTCTAATTTATCTTTTATTAAAACTTTGAAAAATTTTTCGTACAGTTTAATTACTTTGTAAGGTTCATCGAAAGGTTGTTGTAAGGTGGGGCTTATTGCATTATGTTTTATGAAGACGTGGGATGTGCGAAATAGATCTGAGTTTATAAAATATGGTTTGTTTTTTAAGGTTGGGGCTGTATGCTTTAATTTGCTGATTATATGCTTTAATTGTTGGAGATAGTGGGGAATGTTAGGGTCTGGAATTATTGGTGATTGTGTGAAAAATTCGCCCGGAATGTGTAATTTAGTGCCATAGACTAGTTCTGCTGGGCTACATTTAATAGGCTCTTTACAGGTCGTGCGAAGACTCAATAAGATAATTGGTATAGTTATCCAATCTGTTGGATTATTATATGCTTTTAGGGAAGTTTTTAGCTGTCTATGGAATCTCTCAATCATGCCGTTTGATTGTGGATGGTATGCTGTGGTTTTTATGTGATGTGCACCTAATAATTTGAGTAAATTTTTGAATAATGCTCATTCGAACTGCTTCCCTGTCTGTTGTAGTAACAGAAGGAACTCCAAATCTAGATATCCAATTGTTTACTAATGCTTCAGCTATTGTTTGTGTGTTAGAATCTTTGATTGGAATTGCTTCTGGCCATCGTGTAACTCGATCTATGCCCGTTAGTAAATGAGAAAATCCTTGTGAATTAGGTAAATGAACTAAGTCGATATGAATGTTGTCGAAACGGCTGTTTGGTTCGGAAAATGGTTTGAGTGGAGCATGGATGTTTTTTGTTATTTTTGAACGTTGGCAGTGTACGCATTGTTTTGTCCAAGATTGTATGTCTTTATTCATTTTATACCAAACGAATTTAGAATTTATTAATTTTGTGGTTGTTTTTATTCCTGGATGGGATAGTAAGTGGAAATGGTTGAAAATGTTCATTCGGAATTATTTTGGTATATATGGTCGGTATTTACCGGTAGATATGTCGCAAACTAAAGTATAGTTAGAATTTGGAAGTTATATGTTTTTAAATTGTTTGTTTTATTTGTCTGTAGTGTCTGTAATTTCTTATCGGTTTCTTGAGCTGTTGCGATTTTGATGTAATCAATGTTTTTGTCTGTATGTATTGAATTTATTTGGATTCTGGACAATGCGTCGGTTACTGCGTTGTTTTTGCCTGATACGTGTCTGATGTCGCTGGTTAACTGTAAAATAAAGTGTATGTGTCTAATTTCTCTGGCGGTGTAGTTTTGGGAAATTTTGTGAGCCATGCAAGTCAAAGGTTTATGATCTGTCAGAATGAAGAAGTTTTTTCCTTCTACGAAATATATAAACTTTTTCACTGCCAGATACATAGCTAGAAACTCACGGCCGAATGTGCTATATCGTTTTTGTGTAGGGGTGAAAACTATTGGTTGCCAGTCTTCCTTTACCTGTTGTTGTAAGACTGCGCCCACTCCTGTGTCTGAAGTATCTACCATGATAGATATTGGGGCATTGTATGCGGGAAATGTGAGTGTTACTAAATTTGTTAATTGTTTTGGCCTTGAAAGCTTTATTTGCTTCTGGAGACCAAATGATTTCTTTTGAGCTGTTCGGTTTATTTGTTATGAGACAATTAATGGGTTTTAATATTGTTGCACAGTTAGGGATAAAACGATGATACAAGTTTATGAGACCGAAGAATTCTCTTAATTTTTGTTGAGTTGAAGGTAAGGGAAATTTATTTATTGTGCCAATTTTTGAATTTACTGGTTGAATACCATTTTCTGAAATATTGTGTCCTAAGAATTCGATTTCTTGGACTCCGAATTGACATTTATTTTGGTTAATTCATGTTTTTCAAGTCTTCTGAAAACTAATTCTAAATGTTTCAAATGTAGTTCGAGAGAACTACTAGCAAGAAGGAGGTCGTTAATGTATGCGAAGCAAAAATCTAAACCTGACGAAATTGTCAATGAACCGTTGAAATGTTTGAACGCTATTCCTCAAACCAAATGGCATGACTAAGTATTCGAATAGACCGAAAGGCGTGGTTATTGCTGTTTTGGGAATGGACTCTTCGTCCATTGGTATTTGATAATACGCTTTTACAAGATCTAATTTTGAAAATATTTTTGAATTGTATACATTTGTTGTAAAATCTTGAATATGGGGAATCGGATAACGATCTGGAACAGTGATGGCATTGAGAGCTCTATAGTCCCCGCAAGGTCGCCATTCGCCAATCTCTTTCTTTTTAACCATATGTAATGGCGAAGCTCAGTTAATAGAGGATGGACGAATGATTCCCATTTTCAACATTTTATCGAATTCATTTTTAGTGATGGATAATTTATACGGAGCTAAACGGCGTGGCCGTGCAAAAACAGGTGAATTGTTAGCGATGACACAATGTTTGACATCAATCAGCAAGTTAAAGTATGTAAGAAATAATTGAATGTTTATCATCCGCGATAATGAACTTCCATGTAAATTGTCTTGTTAATCCGAGATCTATTTTTAATGTTTTAGTACCAAAAGTTTTGATAGTTGAATTATTGGCAGCTTGTAGTGTAAGAGAATTTTGCTGTTGTTTTTCGCACAATGAATTTTCGATAACACTCACCTTGGCTCCAGAGTCTACCAGGAAGCGGTGGCCAGAGAGTTTATCTGTTGGATTCTTGTTTTGGTGTAACTAAACCTTTGATTAGTCTGTAGAAGAACTTTGTTGACATGGTGGAATGCATTTCTTTGCCTTGTCGTCGAAGTTGAGATGATACCAGCATAAATCCGAGCTTGGTGGAACTATTGGGAAAGGTAGGATCTTCTGTCTTGATTGAGATAAGACCAATATCTTTAATTCAGAGATTTCTTGTTTGTTCTTTAATCTGTTGTGTGTCTTTGCTCACGGAAGATAGCGCTGGTTGTGTAATGTTTAAAAGTCTATCTGCGATCTCAGCTTTATCCGTCAAAGAGATTTTATTTTTTGATAGTTGAATTATTGGCAGCTAAATGCCCACTAAATTTCATTTGACTGTCAAAAACCCGCTTTAAAGTTTGTCTTCTTATATATATATATATATATATATATATATATATATATATATATATATATATATATATATATATATATATATATATCATAAAAATATAGTTATGAAATACAGGAACACAGATTTACTTGAATTATTAATTATTTTTGTTTAAATTTGACGTTTTAAACTGTCATTATTAACTCCATTGCAACAACTATAAGTATCTGTTTATTAGCTAGTGATTTTTTTTAAATAACATGTTCGTGACGTCACATCTATGTATATTTTCAAATCTCGCGGGACTAATAATAATAATAATAATAATAATAATAATGATGATAATAATAATAATAATAATAATAATACTAATAATAATAATAATAATAATAATAATAATACTAATAATAATAATAATAATAATAATAATAATAATACTAATAATAATAATAATAATAATAATAATAATAATACTAATAATAATAATAATAATAATAATAATAATAATACTAATAATACTAATAATACTAATAATACTAATAATAATAATAATAATACTAATAATAATAATAATAATAATAATTATAATACTAATAATAATAATAATAATAATAATACTAATAATAATACTAATAATAATACTAATAATAATAATAATAATAATACTAATAATAATAATAATAATACTAATAATAATAATAATAATAATAATAATACTAATAATAATAATAATAATAATACTAATAATAATAATAATAATAATAATAATACTAATAATAATAATAATAATAATAATAATAATAATAGTAATAATAATAATAATAATAATAATAGTAATAATAATAATAATAATAATAATAATAATAATAATAGTAATAGTAATAGTAATAGTAATAATAATAATAATAATAGTAATAGTAATAATAATAATAGTAATAATGATAATGATAATGATAATAATAATAATAATAATAATAATAATAATAATAATAATAATAATAATAATAATAATAATAATAATAATAATAATAATAATAATAATAATAATAATAATAATAATAATAATAATAATAATAAAAGTACTGAATCGGGACCCCACTGACGCTCCATTTCAAAGAGAAGTAGAAAATGATGACGCCCCCCAACAACTCATTGATCCAAGAGTCTCCCAATGGCCCGAGGACAATGATGGCGATGACCCCAACCTTCTTTTATTTATCTCTTGAAATAATGTTACCTTCTCTTGCCTTTACAGGCCGATATTGTAACAATTATGTAAATACCTATATATATAGTGAAAATAAAGATAATAATAATAATAATAATAATTTATTCGCCACAAAATATAAAATACAGAAAAACGTAATACAATGGCCTGTCAAAACATACATTAGAAAGAAGAATAGGAAAAATACAATGAAATATAAACTAAATAGCTAGCAAATACATGAAAAAATACTGTAAGCCATTAGAGCACAGTTTAGAAAATCAAAAGTAAAATAAATAAGTTAATTAAGGATGGTCAAAGTTTAAAAAATCTTCAATTGAATAGAAACAATGACGAGTCAAATATTTCTTGAGCTCATTTTTAAAACTATTAACGTTTTGGATTGTTTTTATGTAATCTGCCAATCTATTAAAAAAAATTATCGGCATGTAAGATACATTCCCATGAAAATTTTGAGTGCGATGTTTAGGTATATATAATTTACTCCCATTACGTGTGTCATAGAACCCGTGAACTTGTTTATTGGTAGGGAAAAGTGTAGGATTTTTTTTTTACGAATAACGAACAATGTAATATAAAAATACAGGGAAGTGTAAGGAGATGGAGAGTTACGAAAATATCTCTGCACGAAGTTTGAAAGCTACAGCCCATTATGGCTCTGACTATCATTTTCTGTGCTTTAAAAATATATTGTGTTTGCGGTGAGTTACCCCAGCAAATAATACAGTAAGATAATTTACTATATACGTGTGCGTAATAATATTGTTTAATAATGTCAATGCTAACAAATTTTTTTAATTGTCTTATTACGTAACATGCAATTGATAATTGTTTTACGAGGTATTGGCTATGCTGAGCCCAAGAAAAATTAAAATTGCAGTGTAAACCAAGGACCTTAGTGTATGTAACTGGGACAATGATGGTATTGTTAAGAGATGCGGATAAACTGAAATCACGTCCTTTTAGGGCAAATTGAAGCAACTGAGTCTTGCCAGCATTAAGTACAACACCATTTATGTTGCACCAGTTTTCCATTCGATCGACACAATTTTGCAACTCTGAGTTGAGTATAATATTCGACGAAGCGGCTATTATAACAGAAGTATCATCTGCAAAAAGGCATACATCATGCTGAGGGAAGAAATTAGGGAGGTCATTAATGAAAAGGAGAAAGAGTAAAGGACCAAGTACACAACCTTGCAGAACTCCAGATGTTATGGGTTTTCTTTCAGATTTATACATATGTCCATCAATATGTGTATGCAAGATTTGAAATCTGTTACTCAGGTATGACTTTATCCACTGGAGGGCATTTCCACGAATACCATAATAAAATAATTTATCAAAAAGTATTTCATGACTTATCGTATCGAAGGCCTTGGCTAAATCAAAGTAAACTCCAGCAGTGCAGTGTTTACTGTCAAGGTGTTGAACAACTCTACAGAGACTAAAGTATAATGCATGCTCAGTAGTTTTATTTTTACAGAAACCAAACTGATAAGGCGATATTATGTTATAAGCATCAAAAAAATGGTTTAGGCGAGAATTCATGACTTTTTAAAATATTTTAGAAAATGCTGGAAGGATAGAAATAGGTCTATAATTCTCTATTTAATGTTTGTTACCTTTCTTGTGGACAGGGATGACCTTTGCAGTTTTAAACTGATGGGGAAATATACCGTTCTTTAAGGATTCATTGATTAAATGTGTAAGTGGATTTACAATTTCATCAGCAATCCATAGTAAAAGAGAGCATGGAATCTCATCTATGCCAGCAGAATGCTTTTTCCCAGTATCTACTATAATATTATATATTTCACTTGCATCGACTGGTTTTATAAAAATCGATGAGTCGTAATTAATTTGAGTATAGGAAACAGGTGCAGTGTTACTAGAGGAGTTGAGAGATGAGTGTTGAATGGAGTCGAAGAAATAATTACTTAAAAGATTAGGAATATCACTAGGGTTAGCAAATTCATTGTTGGTATGCTGCATGGGCAGAGGAAGGGAATAAGACGGGTTTGATGTTGCACTTTTAATTAAATTCCAAGTTGTTTTAGAAATATTATCAGATGACAACAACATGTTTTTGTAATACATCTTTTTATTCAAGGAAATGCTTTTTTTATAAGTAGATTTGAATTTCTTGTACTCAGTTAAAATGGCAGGATCTTTAGTTATGTTATAGATATCAGATAATAATTTAAGTTTCTCAGACATTTTCTTTAACTCCGGAGTGAACCATTTACATTTATGATTTTTACGCTGTATATTTTTAGTCTTTCGAACAAGCGGAAAAGCTATGTTAAAAAGAGAAAGAACTGTCTCTAGAAATATTTCTATTTTCATGTTGAAATTATCACAATCATAAATATCATTCCATGTTTCTTTATATAGCAGGTATTTGAAATAATTTTTGTTTTCAGTATTAAATACTCTTGTGCAAACGATTTTATGAGTGGAGTAACTATTAGGACAACTCAGCCTAAAACTCCACACTTGGGCAGAATGATCTGACAAACAGGGATTCATAATAGTGAAATCAGTATTACATATATCAATATTAGTAAATAAGTTATCAATACGACGTCCAGAGGTACTTCGCAACAAAGGAAAACCATTAGTAGGAGGGGATAAACCAAACGAGAGGAGTAGTCCACATAATTCCGCAGATTCTATATCACAGGCAAAATTAATGTTAAAGTATCCACACAAAAAGATAGAATTGCTATAGTTTAAAAAGTTATTAAATAAATTCTATATTTCTCGTACAAAATGTTAATATCGCTGTTAGGAGATCTATAAACTACAATAATCAAGCATCTGTTATCATTTTCAAATAATATCTCATTACAGGCGAATTCAAAGTTTTTATCATGACACTGTACGTTTTTTATAATCAAAGTTGTAAAAGAAATGGTATCCAGAATATAGATTGCAACTCCGCCACATTCATAAAATGTTCGACTATAGAATGAACCCAAAGTGTAATTAATAATGCGTATCAGATTTATTTTTTCATTCGTCAAATAATGTTCTGTAAGACATAAAACTTCAGGAAAATTAATGCCCTCAAGAAAAATATTTAACTCATCGTATTTGTTAGTTAAACTACATATGTTAAGATGAACAAGCATAAGTTAAAATTATCATCCTCAATTAAGTTACTTGTTGAGTTTGAGTTTGAGGCCGTTTTTGAAAATTTATAAACCTTTTAATATTAACATTTTCGGGCCATAGATCAGGACATACAAGATTATTATATAGAGTCTGCAAGGCTGTTACTTTATAAGAATTATATTGGCCAGATTTAACATTAAGTTTTTCAACTTCAAAAGTATGGCCAGGGATACAGTCTTTCAGATAGTTCTTAAGATCTTCAGAGGTCACTGATAACAACAGCCTTGAGATGTGGACTGCAGTTAGTCTAGGGACAGCGGAAATCTTATAGTTCTGGTCGCATTTCTTCACACCAACGACAGCAGCTGGCTTCGGTTTCGGCCGTGATTTTGGCCGCAGAGTGAGACGAGCGCCATTGGTGTTGGTGGGCGGGGATTTCGGCTGAGCAGCAAGCTTGTTGATGTTTGAATTGTGTACAGGCGTGGTTTTAGCCCGTTCACTATATGATTGTTTCGCACCGTTGATGCTATCTCTTGGTTGATTGCTGATAGTTTTAAGATTATAGTTTATTAATGGCATAATAGAGAAAACAACAAAAAGCAGAAATCATAGTTAACCCTTGATCAACAGTGAACACGAATCATACACTCATATTTAATAAAACTAAGGACCTAGCAATATTTAACACCTCGATAAATGATATATATATATATATATATATATATATATATATATATATATATATATATATATATATATATATTTTAAAGGCAGATGGTTCATACATGCCGGTGTGTATATATGAACGTCGCATTTTAAATTGGCTGATAAACGTATTGTCGCTCATATACGGTACAATATAATTTCCGCATAATTTTCTATATTAGGTGTTGACCCTTTTTCTTCATCACTACCATATTATTACAAAAGAAAAATTAATTTGCTATTTGGCATATCGCGATGACATATATGTTGGTCGTATTTCGCGCTCTGCAAATGATCTGACGCGTTCGGTAAATGCAAACATAAATCACTGCTCGACTGAGCACTTGTTGCATACAACTGCCGAACGTACCCTTGGAATAAATTTGAACGATTACAAGAACTGTCCAATAAAATTCCATCCGTCGGGAAAACTGTGCTACTGAGGGATAACAACGCAGAACATCAGCGATACATTTTCTACCTGGTTACAAAACCACGCTGGTACTAGAAGTTGTCATATCGCAGTATATAGAACTCACTGTGTGAGTTAAAGATTAATTTCCTAGAAGATATTGAAACTAGTAGTACCGAAGTTGGGCTGTAGACTGGATGGTTTGGATTAGAGGATTGTTAGGAAGATGTTAGAAATGCTCTTCCGCTTTACCGACGTAGAAATTTCGTCTGCAGCTTGAACCCTCGCGGACAGAAAGAAGGACTCAAACGGACCGTCGACTGTTACTTTTTTAGGACTTCTCAATATACCATATGGGAAACTTGAAAATTACGTTATCACGAACTGTTCCGGGACGGAACAGTCTTAAGGAGGAGGCAGTGAAGCTCAACGCAGCTTGATGCACTCGACGGCACTGATCGAAGCGTTGAGAGTATAATCGGTACATAGAAGGCGATTACGTAATTTCAGCGCACCGCAGGCTAGCGGACACCTGTGTAAACAAACAAGATGGATGTTCTAGAACAACGTAGGATATATAAGGCGGCGCAGTGGAGTTAAATAGTTAGTCAGTTAGTGAAGTAAATAATAAATTATCAGTAATATCGTGTAAATAAATAGTGTGTTGTCAATTGTTTAAATAAATAATCTATACTAATAAGAATAATACAACCTTTTTAATTTATGTTGCGTACTTTTATTTAATACCCGACGTTTCGGCAGCATATACTGCTGCCTTCTTTAGGGAAAATACATAAATAAATAATAAAACATAAGCAACAAGTAATGTATTATGAGTTCTGAAAGACTTTTAAATAATTTAATGTATACTAATATTTATTTAAAATTAAACCTTGTTGAAACGTACAATCAAAAATCAACAGATGAAAAACCAATCGTGAAATCTGCAATCACAACACCTTTCGGACTTTTCAAATATACTATAGTGCCGTTTGGTCTGAGGAATAGCGCACAACATTATGGTTGATGCTACAGAATTTCTTTCGACCAGAGTTTAGAATACGGTTCAGCTTTAAAATGCATTTTTTACTGGCCTGTGTTTTTTTATGTAAAATATCATATAAAAACATGGAATTAGAGCTCGGAAACTTATTTTCATATGTTTTTTAACAAAAAATTGAATTCTTGTCATGTTAACTTCTTTGTATGTGTTGTGCAATATAATATCGAAGATTTGTAAACTAAATAAACAAAATAATATTTCAGACACAACATATGACACTGTACAGAGATAGTAAAATTGATATAAAATCACATTTGATAGACAGTACACTGAATTTACCACAGAGTACTAAATAGAAAGAGGTGAAATTCGCGTTACCGACTGAAGTAAACAGGATTATTGTGTGTATTATTCAATATTAAATAAAATATGTTTACAATTATAGTGTGGTAATGGCCGGGGTTGAAAAATGCATAATATGGTTTATATTTTAATAGATATATTAATAGCAATAAGTTGTTACTTTTACATTTCTGAAGGCATAAGTGGTTATTATCTCAAACATGTCTTACCGACATGCCGTCTACGTAACATCGCGCAAAATTTATTTTTTCAGAATAACGACTATACAACACATTCTTTAATAAGAGGAATGAGGGTACCTGCCTCACTGATATAAATAAATAATAAAATATACAAATAATAATTTTACAAATAAAATTTTATAGGATTTTATGGTTTACAATTTTATTTTTCGCGCTACTTCATTTACAAATTAAATTTTATACAATTATAAATGGTACAAATTTGACCATTGTGGTACACTCTCTACGACAACAATGAGTGCCCGTGAGCGAGTAGTCCTACTGGCATTCGGTTTTTTGCCCCTTAATAAATTTCAAATCTATACATGTAGCCACTTGTTCTTGCCGTTACCCAATATTTTATGCCCCATTTCTTAGGTTTATTAGGCAAATACTGGTTTATACTTACTCTACTTTTCATGGGAATAACCTGTTCATCCACAGACTGATACTTTTCCTGATCCATTACACAAACAAAATTGGTTTGCAATTTATTGAAAACGGGCCTCAGTTTCCACAATTTGTCTTTGTCATTGCTTTTTGATATATCACTGTTTCTAGTTCTAACATTTTTGGTTTTATTGTCAATAACTACCGGATTTTCAATGATATGTAGATTTTTTAAGAATGTTTCGTACCTGTTCACTGACAGCATCTGCAATCAAATCCATTCGTAATCCATCTTCACTTGACTAGTACAATCTAACACGTGGGTATCGTATATAAGACATTACTAAATTTATACCAATAAAGACATATAATTCTTTCTTAGTAAGATTGATGTTATTTATTCCATCTCGTTGACTATACAAATTTGTTTGATATACGATATATTTCATCATATCATCGGACATCAAAGAAAAGAAAATATTAATTACAGAGTTCGTTTTTGCATTTATTTTTAAGATACTTGAAATCTGCGGAATTGTTGCCGGACCTCTTTCATTATCTATAGCAATCCATGTTTGGTTTCTAATATTATCTCTTACTTGCTGTTAAGTCATTTCATCTTCACTATGCCATTCTTCGTTTTCATATTCTTCCAGGAATGAGTTCCCATTATTCTGATCTTGTTCTATGTCTGACTGTGCTCCATCCTCAACTTCAACCAACAAATTTTCAAATTCATCCTCCGATGAGTTGTCATCACCTTGTATTCTAGACGTTGACGGTATTCCAGGGTCATCATCTTTATCTGACTTCCGCCTCAAAAAGGTCTTGCAATAATACCACCCTCGAAACAAAACACACATAATTGCGACAAAAACGTAATCAACATTTTTAAAATATCAGATAATATTTGAGTTACAAGTGCATGATGTCTACTGGATTGAACAATTATAAAACAATCATATTTTTAAAAAATAAGTAAATATTCGTAAATACTACAATATAGGCAGGATCCGAAGATTATAAAGATAAATATTTTTTTTTTAATCTTTTTTCTTGGCATTCAGTAAAATGATCGAGGTTCAATTATTTCATAACCTGCAGAGTCCATGTTGTACAACTAATTTGATGTCCTGTAAATTCAAACTTAAATATACTAACTAAAGATAACAGATGTCGCTTGTAGTATTACAATCTAAAAGTCCACTATAGTGGATATATGCATTGTTAAGTTTAAAATATTTGCATTTTGATTAAAAAAAATTAAATAGTGTACACTACGGTGTGCGCTATGCATGAAGGGGTTAAAGATATCTTTCAGGAAATAAAACATATGAATTGTAAGAAGACTCGTTACTACCAATTATATCAAAGCTGTAATATTGGATAATGTTTTGAAATATAGAGAGACGCAACTCAACTTAGGGGAGACGTAAAGAGATGAGTTTTAGTAAAGTCAGCAAAAATCACTTACGTACTCTCTTGCCAAGTGTAATGCGTCAGTTCACAATTTGTGTGCTCCCAGCGAACATGTGGTTCGCTGGCGGAGGTAATAAGAAACTATTCGTACAAACTTGCTAGTAGGCTACAAGAGCTTCGTAAACGTGAGATCGCATTAACATGGTTGTACTGCTAGTCGCCTTGTTTTATAAGTTATGTGATTGATCACACGTTCTAAGTTTGACGCTGTACGAATATATCAAAACAGTATTTAAATGTTTAACACAAGTGTTATTGTCAAAGTGTAATTGTATTTCAACATGTTTAGATATTTTAATATATTTAATCTTCAATTACACGTTGTTGGTTTTAATTGAAACAAACCCTAAAAAACTAGTGAAGTGAGTAAAATGCAGAAAACTATTTGAAAGATTATTTGTTAAAACATTAAAAACAATAATAGAAAAGTAAAAAATAATACCAGTCCATCAACTTAGCTTCAGATATACACATAACACTATTCATAAGATTCACAGAATAACAAGTTATTGAGGACGCTCTTGAAAGAAAACAGATATGCTCAGCAATATTCTTGCTCAGGCAATGGACTCGGTACGGCATGAATTTACTGAACTTCTAGATTCGTATATCTCAAACAGATACTTTAGGTTGAAGCAAGAATAAGCATACACGACACTATGATATATTGAAGTTGGTGTGCCACAAGGCAGTGTCCTTGGTCCGGCCGTATATTTATTATATACTCGTGATAGATCGCAAATGGATGGCACGTTAATAGCCCCATTCGCTGATGATACTGCTATATTTTCCTAGTGTAATACAATAGAGCAATCTACCACAAAGCTCCAAAAACCCGGTAACAGAATTAATGTATGGATCAGGATATGGCGAATTAAATTAAATGAGAATAAATGAACACATTTGTTTTTAACGAATAAAAAAATCAACCATCTATCAATTGAAATTCCACATTGCAATGCAGTCAAAACACATCTGAAGAAAATAAGAGAAGAATTGGATATTAAGTATAATAAAATATATTGTCTCATAGGACAAAATTCTCAATTGTCAATACAAATAAACTTCCAGAACAAGCTACTCCTGAATATTGTTAATGTACCATGGCATGCCAGAAATAGCGATAGTCATAGAGGCCTTGATGTTGCATTTATTACTGAAGAGATAGAAAGAAATGTTTGCAAACATAAAAACATACTTCAGAAGCACATGAATGAAGAGGCTACTCAATTATTGACCAATACTAGCAGAATAAGAAGACTAAAAGGTAAGAAGCTTTTTGGGTTAGTGTAAGGTGTAGTGAAATTAGAGAAAAAGTGATAAACAACAAAAAAGTGTTAAATTTAAAAAGTACATTATATTTAGGAAATATATGTTAAAATAATATTGCTGGTTAGTCTTATACTACATTAGTTGTTACATAAATTGAGAAATAAAAAAGAATATGATAAAGTTTCTACGAACAGTAGCTTCAATTAGTTGGGAACATAAAAAAAAATATCGCGTGCTACCAGGCTTTCGTGCGTTCATGATTCGAATGTTTGCTACCAAATAGAAGACAACCTATTTGAAAATATATTGGATGGCGTGCGTGAGTAGATAAACAGTGGGGTTTCTAGCTAGTGAGATTATGTTATGTTTTAAACAGTGGGGTTTCTGGCTACTGACACAACCCGCAACACACCCGTTTTCTCCGAACCCCAAAATGTTACCCAAACACTATGAACCCCGCCCGAACCCTGCCCGAACCCCATCACGATTTTTGGGTGGGGCCCTACCAATTTCCATCCCCTCTAGACCCTCTCTGATCCCACACCACCGCTTCCCCCACCCATTGGCGGGATGTGAAGTCATGTCTAAAAATACTTGCATGTGAAAGCGTGTTCGAACAAGTTTCCAAGCTGTGTGAAGTCATGTTTAAAAATAGATTCTGCCGAAACCGGTTTCGAAACGACTAATAAGGTTACTAATCTGTTTCAAGGTTACCAACATTAAATTGTTTTTAGTTACAGAGAGTACTTGTAAGCAAAATGGTTAACGAAGCAGTGGAGGTGTTTATGCATTTTTTAAATGTTTACACATTAAACCTAGTAAACTTAGGCAATGGAATACCAATGTTTTTTGAAATTTATCAAAACTTAAATTTTATATTGTGGTTTATTTCATTTTGTGTCCTAGAAAGAAGAATTGAATACCTGAAAATACTGCGCGGAATTTAAATCATGCAATTAACTAACGTACGAAATAGCAGATTTATCAGCAAAGTTTTAATGTACCAAATTATAGTTTGAAATAGGGGTGTAAGGGAGTGTGTATAAACCTCTCTAAAATGACAAATTACAGATATGCACTACGACCGTACTGGATGAATGATTATGACGAGGACGTAGACAAACTGCTTGGAAATATTTCAATATATTTTAAACGTGTAAAATTTTTTGTGCGGGATCCAAAAAATAATGGATTCATTAAAGGATACGCCAATGTATATAGAAATATATACATAACAGAGTGTAACATTGGTGAAAATACTTGTACGAGAACACTTGACGACGCAATACTAGCACTAAATATGAATATCAATTTTGATAAAAAATTATAGAAAATCGCGGAATTTAAATGATGAAATTAACTACTTGTTTGGTGATTTATTAATTAGTGAACACTTTAAGCGTGATTTTGATATTCAGCTGACAAGAAAGGTCAATTATATCATAGAACAAGGACTTTTTTCTGCAGGATATATCAGAACTTGTCAGACAGGATCCGGGGATGCATCTGACATCTCCTTAGTTCCACATTTAATTTCTACTCACATGGACTTACTGTTCAAGGAGAGAGAGAGAAAAAAGAAAATCACTTCTGAAAACTGGTACGAAATAGCAGCGGAGTTTCTTGAAAGATTTCTTTCCATACATCCATTTAATAATGGGAATGGTCGAACCGCCAGATTGCTTTTATCAGTATAACTGAAAGATATTACTATTGTACCTATATCATTATACATAGACATAAAAAATAAATTCAAAGATGTGTACATATATTGTTTGAAATCACATAGGATAAACAATAAATTATTATTACGTTCGTTAATAATTTAATCAGCCCATTTAACTTTATATAATTTTATTCATTCTTTAGATATAAACAATTACTTGTTTTCAAACGCAGATATTGCAGCTGCTGTTAAGTCATAGCTAAAAATAGCTGCATGGGAACGCGCATGTTGAGACATGTTGAAACCTGTTTTCAAGGTTTGAAGCTCGATATGTGAACTGTGCCATGTCGAAGAACTACTTTATATACCAATATTTTTAGAACAACAGTTATAGTTAAATATTCCAAATTGTCCATGATTACTTTTTTTGTAAAATTTGCGAGAACGGCAAATTTTTAGATATTTTCTGTTTGTTTGACAATTTAACAAGGATCATAGTGTGAAAATAGCGGTGCGAGGAAGCGTATATAAACTTCTCAAGCAACTTTTAAAGATAATAATTACATACTTTTTAAAAAGTATTTATGACGCTATAGATCTTCTATGGTTTGATGACATTTATCTTGATTATAGTTATGAATCGAAAGTTATTGAGGTGTACGATACGTCATTGGAAAAATATTTTTTCCCAATTACAGGAAATGATAATATTGAAGGTTTAAATATTAATTATTTAACAAGTGATTATGCTTTAAGAGAATAAGAACCGATATATATTATTAGAAAATATGAAATAAGATGGCAAAATGTCAATATGGTATTTAATGACAAGTTTTGTATAAGTGCTAATCAATACGAAAAAATATTGTATTATGAAGGGTTTGATACCGATGATTTTTACAATAATATTGAACGTTTGCGAGAGCGGCAATTTTTTTAAACCCTAACTGGTTTTAACTTGTTTTAACGTTATCAACTTTGATGATGGTGAATTGTGTACGAAGAGAGTGCTCATATCTTAAAGCCGATAAAAATCTCGTTTTCTCGGGTCTTATCGCTCGGAGTGTGAGTATAGTGGTAGTTTAGTGAAGTTTAAACACAGTTCGCAAAGTGAGAGTGGAGTGAATAAAAGATATACTCAAATAAAAGTGCGGTATCGATTTAAAAATCATTTAAAAAGAACATAAACATTGACAGGTGGATGAAGGTCACGGTCAGCCGAACGCTGAGCTCAGTACGGAGCGCGCGCAAACGCACGGGCCAGTGTTGCCAACTATATTGGCACTAAACAAAATCAATGAGTATGAGTAAAAGAAATAGATCTATAAATACAAGTACAGAAGAGGAAACAAGTATATTTAGATCTAGCAAAAAAGTAATTAGAAGCCCAGAAGTGAAAACAACAAACAAAGAAAGCTTTAGTGATACAAAGATGGATGAATTGAAACAATTGAACGAAACAATGATTGGAAATGCTCAGAGAATTAAAGGAAAACACAAAGGAAATTAAAGCCCTCAGAGAAGAAATGAACACTAAAGAGAAAAAATGGAAGAAGGAAAAGAAGGAAATAACCAAGAGATTAGAAAACTGGAAACGCAAATAAAACAGCAAGAAAAACAAAAGCGTAAGAACAATATCGTGCTAAAAGGTTGCGAAATAAAGGAGGACATAACATCGGTAAAAGAATTCTTAAAGACGAATTTAAATATAGAACCAGCAATTAAAAATGTTAATTTATTAAATGAAAATCGAAATGGTAAAATAGTCTTGGTGCAACTTGAAAACTGGAACGATAAAGTGGAAATAATGAAGAAGAAAAATAAATTGCAGAAAATAGAACAGAAGATCTATGTAGAAAACGACCTCACTAAAAAAGAGAGAGAAATTCAAGCAACGCTACGGAAAATAGCCAAGGCTGAGAAAGAAAAAGACAGTAAAAAAACTGTAAAAGTAGGTTACAAAAAATTATACATAAATGGCAAACAATTTGAATGGGATGAAGACGAGAACGGAGTAGTTGAAAAAGTCTTCATTCCAAAAAAGTAATCAAAGCCAACTATGAGAGGAAAAACTGGAAAACAAAAAATGCGACGAAAAAGGACATGAATATAGGTAAAGAAACACAAATAATCAAATTAGGCACATGGAAATGGAAAAAGAATATGAACTCATAAATGAAATAAACAAAATGAGCATAGATATTTTAGGAATCACGGAAACCAAACGAAAAGGTAAAGGATTTAAGCAAATAGATGAGAACCACTGGATGTATTGGTCAGGAGTACAAGAAACAGAAAGAGCAGCATCAGGCGTAGGTATAATAGTCAGCTCGCATCAAATACTTAATATGAGCAACGAAAAATATATTAACGATAAATTAATGACTATTGATTGGAAAGAAAGATCAGAAGAAGAATTTACCCTCATAATTGCCTACGGACCAAATGAAGACGACAAGAAAGAGAATAAAGATATGTTTTTCGAAGACCTTAACACGATAATAAGTAATACGAAAAATAACATAATAGTATTAGGAGATTTAAACGGAAGAGTGGGCAGGAATAATAATGAAATAGAAAGAGTATTAGGGAGAGAAGGAGAGAAAATTTTAAACAATAATGGAAAAAGAATCATCGACCTAAGCATAGAAAACGATTTAGCGATTCTAAACACATTTTTTTACACATAAAGATAATCACAAATACACGCGAGTAGAACCTGCGAGAAATGAAAAATCAATTTTAGATTATTTTTTGATCAATAATGCACAAAAGAGACGTTTAAAAGACCTAAGAGCATATAGAGGACCTGAAATAGGTAGTGACCACTATTTAGTGACTTTGAAAATGCAAACTTTAATACAGAAAGAGAAAGAACCCAGAAAAAAAGTAACTAAAGAAAAAATTAGAAGTCACAAATTATTAGACGAAAGCATTAAAATAAAGTATATGGTAACAGTTGAAGAAAAACTGACAAAGTTCAGCAAATGTGACAACGTAGAGAACATGTGGAACAAGTTTAAATCAACAATACTTCTAACAGCAAAAGAAATCTGTGGCACAACCAAAATAAATAATAAAGGTATAAAAAGAAGCCCATGGTGGTCACCTGAAATAAAGAACATAATTAAGAAGAAAAAATTAGCATGGAAAAAATATCTAGCCAATAAAAACATGAAAAACTATACGGAATACAAACAAATAAGAACAGAGGTCAAGAAAAAAGTCAAAGAAGCTAAAGAATCGGAATGGATTAAATTTGGACACAAACTAAATGAAGCACACAGAGAAAACCAAAAACTATTCTATGGAGATATAAAAACAATGAGAAAAGAGAAAGAAAATGTTCTGTTCAATATCAGAGACAAAAAAGGGAATATTCTTAGAAGCGAAACAAACATTATGGAAAGATGGAAAGAATATTTGAAAGAGCTTTTAGAAGACGAAACACAGGTAAAAACAACAGAGGATCAGACACCCAAAAATGATGACACGCTGACAGATGAGGAAGGTTTTATAACAGAAGAGGAACTACTAAAATCGTTACAGAGAACAAAAATTGGGAAAGCACCAGGACACGACGAAATGCTGAAATGTCTGGGACAAAAAGGACGACAATGTCTACTGGATATTTTTAACAAAATCGACAAACAAGGAGTACCATCGGACTGGAAGATAGGAGTAATTACACCAATCTTTAAAAAAGGAGACAGTAGAGAATGCAAAAATTATAGGGGAATCACATTACTTAGCGTCCCAGGAAAGGTTTATGCAAGAATATTGGAAAATAAAATTAGAATTGAGGTAGAACACACGATAGAAGAAACTCAATGTGGCTTCAGACCGAATAGAAGCGTACAGGACCATATCTTTACCTTAAGACAAGTCATAGAAAAAGCAAAGCTGACAGGCAGAGAGATATACTTATGCTTCATCGATCTGGAGAAGGCCTTTGACACAGTCTCAAGAGATAAAGTATGGCAATGCTTAGAAAACCACAAAATTAAAGAAAAAACAATAAACGGTGTGCGAAATCTATATAAACAAAACAGTAATTACGTTAGACTGAAAAATAACTCGTCAACAACATTTGAATCAGAATCGGGACTCAGACAAGGCTGTATTCTTAGCCCACTCTTATTTTCTGTTTATCTCGATGAAGCCATCAAAAACATAAAACCTAAACTAAAAACATACGAAATAGGATATCGAAAATTGAAACCCGTCAAACTAGTGGAACTAACCTACGCAGACGATATGGTTATCATCACAGAGAAGGGAGAAGACCTACAAAAAACATAAATATAGTAAATGAAGAACTAAAAAAATGGAATATGAAAATCAACAAAGAAAAAACTAAAACAATGATAATAAATAGCAAAGGGAAAAAGCATAATATCAAAATAGAGAACACAGAAATAGAACAAAAGAAAACTTTCAAATACCTGGGAACAAATATTGATGAATCTGGTAACCAAGAAGCAGATATAAACGAGAGAGTAAATAAAGGAGGAAGACTCTACAATGCAATAAAGCAGAATTTTTTGGCAAGGAAAGAAATACCAAAACAAACAAAAGTCGATGTTTTTAAGAAAGTAGTAGTACCAGTCATAACGTACGGGAGTGAATCTTGGACAACAACCAAAAAACAACAAAGCAGGATAAGAAGCATAGAAATGAAGTTCCTCAGAAAAATTGAGGGAAAGACCAAATTAGACAAAATAAGAAACGAAATATATAGAAAAAACCTTAACACCAAACCCGTAAAAGATATAATTCAAGAAAACCAACTAAGATGGGGAGCACATGTCCACAGAATGCCAGAAACTAGATTACCGAAAAACGTGGTAAAAGCTAGGCTCACAACAAAAAGGAAAAGAGGCAGACCAATAAAAACCTGGGAAGAAGAAGTTAGAGCAGCAGCGGAATGCAGAGGCGCCTCATGGAAAGAATGCAAAGATATGATGGAAGACCGAAACGTATAGAAAAAATTCTGGAGGAAAAGCCCAGAAACAACTACATAATACAACCGCACCGCCTTACACCGCAAGGTAGAAAGGCTTTAGGATTAAGTAAGTAAGTAACTTTGCTGCGTGAAGTAATAGTTAAAAATAGCTGCGTGGGAACGCGAGCTGAAACATGTTCCCACGAAAAAATTATTTTGAAGCTCAACTGCGCATGCGTAAGAATTACTTTATATACCAATACAATACTTCGAGAACAGCAGTTGCAGAGAATATCGCAAAATATCGTCAGTAGAAAACATGACCTCATCTACTGTTATCGACAGCGTAAACAAACTAGTATCACTGAAAGAACTTCGTAACCTTTCAACATTACAAGTTGGGCAGAATTATAAAGTTTTATCGCTGAAGCAGAAGAAAACTACATATGATGAGCGAATTTTAGTTGAATTTGAAGAATTTAACTCCTTTTTGGGACTACGTTTTAACAAAATTACAACGGAGAATTTGCAGAAATTAAATGAACTCGCAGCCGAGGGGAAACTGTTTATTACTTCTCAAGAAATACTAAATAAAACAGCTCATATAGAATTTGTGGTTGTGTAGCCGCCAGTAATATATCAGATGATTACAAAATTATTTAATTGAACTAAAAAAGTTAAAAAGTGATTTGGAAACTTATTTAAAAAAAAAATTAACAATAAATTTACATTACTAAATATTAAATAATATTAATTAATATGAGGTGTAATGTGACATTTAAAGAGAAGGTGCAAGTGCATTTCATGATTGTATAGACATTTGCGTATCAAGATGCTCGAAAAGGAACCTGGGAGCAACATGCAAGAGATCGTGAACGATTTAAGCTGAAATTTTTTAAATGTTCACCAATTATAAGTTATGCCTTAAAGCAAAAAATAAAGGATTTTACTTTTAATAGTTGTAGGTAGTACGTAGTGTTTGCACATGTATTTATAAATATACTTTTGTAATATTTTTTTATTCTTATTTTTAAATAAATGTATATTATGAAGTTGTTTTATTTTTTATATTTCAGAGGATTGGGAGGAGGTTGAGATTGGAATTTTTTTCTAGTGCTGTAATATTTAAGTAAATAATAAAAAAATAAATTTAAATTATTTTTTATTTAAACTTAAAATATGCAAAACATTACATTTTGCAATTATTATTTTCTTTACACATGATACAATCTTTTTTTAATGTTATTGATGTCCCTGCTTGATCCTCGTATTTATCCCAAGGTGAACTGTGCTCAAAGCAACATTGGTATTGTTGAAACTGCTTACTAGTTAACCAAGAATGTGGAAATGTTGACCATTGTTCTTGAATTTGTTTGCCTGCATAAATCATCACAAATTCTTGCGGAAGACAGGCAATTTCTTCTTCTAGCATAAAGTGTAGAATACCACCATTGCTGTAAAATGTCTTGAATGATTGAAATATATTAAAACGCATTTTGTACCAGTCGTACAAAGATTTAAAATTTCGCACTGCACAATTATTTATATGCAAATTGCAGTAGTCTACATGCAATGGTACTCTCAACTCTGATAATGCTGGACAACCAAGATATTCTAAATTAATAACTGTTTTATGTATAATATTTTCAAACCATTTACATTTTTCGTCTCCTTTTACATAAATTTTATTCACTTCATTGTTTTGCAAAAGATTTTGCCATGTTGTTTCCAAATTTATGTACGGCTCATGTCCACTTCACCATTGTAAATTGTGATATTTTCTTGTTTAACCACTGTCTTTATTGTTCAAATCTGTCCATGGAATTGGAGGAGCAAATATTCTTGATTTATAATCACCATTTTAATATTTAACACAGCAATTTCTTTGCAAATGAATTCATTATTTTTGTGCAATTTAAAACCTTGCAAATCAACAATATACAAACTCATTGTAGCGAAACTCACTTTGCTAATAATCTAAAATTCGGTAAGCGAGTTGTTTTATATACAGATGTAGACACGCCTACTCTACGTTCTTTTTATGAATCTAACTATTAAGACTGCGATCAAATCCAAGCCATCGAACATAAACCATATCTCCCTTACGTTTTAATATTTTTTCTACTAAATATACATCTGGATACTTAACTTTTTGAAGCTCTTGAGTATAAAATCCACCTTGAATTGGCTGATCAGTTTGATCAACTAGTAGGTATGTAACTGGATTTGTTAATTTTATTTTATAAATTTGAAATATTTCATTTGACCAATTTGGTGTGTATCCTTTTTGAAATTCAGCACGGTATTTGCTACTACGTACATAGTCACCAATTTTAAATTTTGGAGCTACTACTAAAATAGATTTTTCATTTTTTTTATTTACATTTATAGGTTTCATTTTAATAGTACTATGCTTTTTATTATTATATTCTGCAACAATTTTAGGGAGCATATTTAACCATTTGTAATTACCTTGAAAGCTAAATTCTCGCCACATTATAGATTTAAGTGTACGATTTACACGTTCAACAATACTAGCTTTTTCACTACTAAAAGTTGAATAATAGTTTACTTGATTTTTTTTTTCATTAACTCTTGAAAAGTTTTGTTATAAAATTCTTATCCCATATCAGTTTGTAAATCCTTTGGCATGCGATTATTTGTATTTTTTCATAGCTTTACTTATTTTCATACCAGTTTTATTTTTTACTGTTTCAGCCCACACATATTTTGAGAAAACATCAATTACCACAAGAATATAGCGGTAACCTATATTTTTTCTAGCGTATGGAATCATTTCTACTAAATCTGCTTGAAAGAAATCGTCTAAACCTTTAACAATGATTCTTCTTCTTTTGAAATTTACACGATTTTGTTTGTGCAATTCCTCAATAATATGCCATTTATTATTAGACATAATGTAAAAGTGTGCATATAGGATGAAACATACGAACTTTATGACTACTGTTTTATGTTTAAATGTCTAAATAGTGCCTCAATATCAGTGGTAACCTCACGTATTATTTTATTGGCTTTTTGTATATTATCCTCAGCCCTCCTAATATGATCATTAAGTTTATCCATAACTTTTGCTAATTCTTCCTCCATCAATTTTTATTTACAGCGTCAGTATTGTTTATGGGTGCTGCGACATGAATAATGCGTTTATTACGCATATTCAGATAATCATCATCATCTAAATCAATGTCCAAATTATCATAATAAGCCCGAGATTTGTTAGCATGACGTCCAATCTTATCGAGAGGCATTTTATAACTAACGTTTTGCGAGGATGTTGACTCCTCAATTATAGAAATTATTTCATTGTCACGGTTTGTATTTCCAACATTTTTTGATGCCAGTAATAATTGTAGTCGATCAACAAGCTCATTTGAATTGTCCCAGTAAACATATCGGATGTTTCTAATTAACATGTCTTCGTCATCGATTGTTACTTCTTGATTTCCCATTTTAAATTTTTCAGTTTCAGTATTATGACGTACACCAGATTTATGATCAAATTCTTCACAATTGGTAATCATTTCCTCAACGTATTGCCTTGGTAATGGATGAAATTGTTCTAAATAACTTTGAAACGAATGATGTTTCACCATTTTTTGTATTGTTTTATCAGCAAAAGATAAATTTTCACTATCTGAACTGTCATAATCAGATTCAGGGTCATGCTGAGCTAATACTTCGGTTTCTAAAAACTTGGGTTGTGGTAAAGATGATACCAATGTATTCTTCCTTTGGTTCAAGTTTGACATCCTCAATTCTTTTTTAACATTTTGCAAACTAGTAGCTATTTGTTTTAGAGTTTGCGTAACAGGTTTATATGATTTCTATAGTATTACTTCTTCTTCGGCATGACCTTGTTTTAAAGCATTTAATTTTTGCCTAATAATATTTCGCGTATTTATAATATGAAGATTTAAACGTTTACTCATTTTAAACCTACAGGTTAAGAACAAATATAAACAGCTTAAAACAGGTTCTAAACAGCTTAACAGGTTCTAAACAGCTTAAACAGGTTCTAAATAGCTTAAAACAGCTTAAACAATTTCAAAACAAATTTTGTTAAATCTATTAGGTTGTAATAAAATTTGACACTCGCATCTTAACAGTTAAATCTAATAAATGAATGAAATTTAGAAAACATTTCTATTCTATTTATTGGATATAAGTATATAATTATCAAAATTTTTGCGATATATTCCATCATTTAAATTATTCTCTTTACTTATTTCCAAAAATCCATATTTATCACGCCAACAAAAAGAGCAAATGTTTTTAGTCTGCTCATACGTGTTATCTGTTCCCACATGATCTGCATACACATGTTTTAAATTCATATCGTCTTGCTTAAATAAAATAATAAAAGTGGCATTATCACGAATGAGATGTTTGGGTATACGTCTGACAAAGATAGAAACAATCAATAGCCTTATGCCTACCCATGCAAACCATTCTCTAATTATATCCTGCTTGTTACACGCTACATCGTCAAATATAAAAATAGAATTATATTTTCCATCACTTGGCTTTACTATATCGGTAGAATCATTATGCGTAAAGTAACCAACATTATGTATATGTTTTAGAAAATTTTCCAAATATATATATATATATATATATATATATATATATATATATATATATATATATATATATATATATATATTGGTTGGTATAAGGACTTCGAACATACGTAAATATTCTCAAAACGTAATCCATTGGGTTGTTCCAAAAGTGCTATCAATACATTAGTTTTTCCACAACCAGAGGGACCTGCGACTAGGCATATTACTGTAGATGGGAGTAAAACACTGTGATGTAGTTTTTCACCTCCCCCATCGAAATAATATTTTTTAACATTCAGTGACTGAGCTTGTTTAACGACACCCATAATGTTTAAAACTAAAGTATTAATACTCAATGATATTAATTTATTGCTTAGTAGTTCATTGAATATTATAAAATGCGGACGCAAGTAAACTCTCACCGCAGTGTATTATTAATGTCAAAAAGGGTAGAGGTTTACTTAATACGGTAATTAATAAGCTACCAGTTGAGTTGCACATTCCAGGATACAACTATTGTGGACCGGGTAAGAAACTTCGCAAAAGATTACTGCGTGGAGATCGTGGTGAAAATTAACTTAATGCGGCTTGCAAGCAACACGATATAGCATAATCTAGTAATAATAATTTAACAAGCAGATATAAGGCTGATCAATTGTTAGCTGAAAAAGCTGCCGAACGTTTTAAGTCTAAGGACACATCTATTGGGGAAAAATGAGCTGCTTTGGGTGTAGCTGGAGCTATGAAAGCTAAAGTTAAATTGGGGATGGATTACAACGTAATCCGCAAATCGAAAACAACAAAGAAAGGTGGTGCTTTATCGTTTCGTGGTGTAGTTAAACGAGCAAAAAAAGCTGTAAGCTTCTCGACTGATTTAAATAAAGCAACAAAAATAGCATTTAAAACAGTGAGAAACATAAAAAGAAAAGTGAACAGACCACGTGTTATCACCATTCCGAAGAAAGGTGGATTTCTACCTTTAGTACCAATTTTTGTATTGCCAAAGCAGTAAATGACGCGAAAGCAGCAGCTGAACAACTAAAAGAAAAACAACGTCATAATAAAACCATGGAAGCAATTGCAATGGGTGAAGGGCTATACATAAAGCCGCGTAAGAAGGGATTAGGATTGTACATAAAACCGCCGAAAAAAAACTTCCCATAAAGTTACCAAAACGAGCTTTAACCAACTTTGATTTATTAAAGTACATAAAAAATTAAACATCCCTAATTTTTGCGGAGATTTTATGCGGAATAAATTACCACATAAACCGAAAAATAATGAATGTGGAATTGTCAATTTAGATGATTGGCATGGTGATGGTACACACTGAGTTGCTTATAAAAAATGTGGTAATAATGTTGTATACTTTGACAGTTTTGGTACTTGAAACCTCCAAAAGAGCTAGTCTCATATTTTAGTAATTGTAATATAAAATATAATTATGATATATTTCAATCGTATATTGATATTAACTGTGGCCACTTATGTTTGTTATTTCTTTATAATAAATATTTACACAATTAAATTTGTAGTAGTTGCTGAACCATTATGGAGTACACATTTACTTTTTCAGGCCGAGAATCTGTGTTAACGTCAACTATTTATTCCCCTATTGAATTAGAAGATAATTCTAATTACTCTTTAGGTTTGATAAATTTTGAGTCCTATAATTCAGTTCCAAACATTGATGAAAAAAATAAAAATTTTCTTTAATAATAGTATAATTGAAGTGCCCACTGGTGTTTACGACGTAAGTGATCTTCATATATATTTACGAAACAAGTAGAACGAAAAATAAAGAAAACGTTTTAGTAATGAAAGGAAACAGAAATTCGCTTAAATGTGAAATAAAATCAAATGAAGAAATAGATTTTACTAAGAGTGATTCTTTTGGCGACTTTCTTGGTTTTGCAAAAATAATTTTGCAAGCAAATACAGGTTATATTACCGATCATATACTAAATATTTTTAAAGTGAATGCTATATGCATTGAATGTAATTTAGTAAGCGGTTTCTTTAAAAACAATGAACATGTTCATATTATTCACGATTTTTTTCCAATTGCGCAGACTGGCGAGAAAATAGTTGAAATACCGAAAAATATTATTTATTTACCTATAAATACAAAAATCATCAGTTCTATAACTGTTAAAATACTTGACCAGAATGGAGAACTTGTCAATTTTAGAGGAGAAGTCATCACGTTAACACTACTAAAAAAAGAAAAAAATGGTGTTAAGGTATAACCATGGCAATAATGTTAGTAGTTTCAAGAGGCTCCCATAATATGTTAATCCACAAAGTATGGTACAGCCGACTAGTCACCCGAAAGCCATCCAACAGTTAACACCTGAAAACTTTAAATATCTGCTATCAATTAGTGATTATTTAAAGTCTTTAGGGTATCGCATAAATAATAAAAATTAAGTTTCAAAAGAAAACTAAAGGTAAAAAAAGGAAACAGCAATTTACATCGGTAATTATCTGGATAAGAATAAAATTAAATTCTGTTTTAAAGTGTAATAATTACATATTTTGCGTTCGGAACATAAAATGAGTGCAAATATTTTAAATGTTAGTGAGCGCGCATTGTTTGATAATTCAATTGTTAATGCAGGAAAGCATATACATCAATCATATGCATCTACCACATTAAACAACAATGATGAAATTCGAATTCCAATCCAACAGCAAGACGTTTATACATTACCCTGGAATAGTCTGCTGTATATTGTGGGTCAATTATTAAAAAAAGATAATACTATTCATACAACAGCTAAACTAATAAATAATGAAATATCTTTTCTGTTCGATGAGATTAGGTATGAAATTGGTGGGGTTATTATAGATCGTGTTCGAAACCCAGGCATCACTTCAACAATAAAAAGCTACGGTTCATACAACACAAACGTTTGCAGAATGCAGGATGGTCACTGCTAGAAAATATTTCCAGCAAAATTATGTATGCGTCGAGTGGACATTTCAATGTTTGTATCCCGTTTCGTATGTTATTGGGTTTTGCAGAAGATTTTCGGATAATTATACTAAATTTACGTCAAGAGTTAGTTTTTATTCGTAGTAATACTGACCTAAATGCAATCTACAACGAAACGGAAACTGAAGAAATTAAATAGTAATTAACGTATCAAGGGTGTTATAAGGACAATAACGCCTGAGGTCAACAGTGTACTTTTCGAGGGCCTCTGGCCCGATATATGTACGTTGACCGAAGGCATTATTGTCCTTTTAACTCCCGTGGTGTGTTCAACGTTTACGTCCGACTATAATTTTTAATATTCTACGAATTACGGATCAGAAAGTTTTAATTAAATTTGCTGAGTAGGTAGGCTATGAATGCTTTTGCTTGTTTTTTAGGCTTTATTCCAGTATCATTATTTATTTATTTACAACATTACCATAGCAACAACTCATAACATGCTCTAGGGTATTATTTAGTATATAACTACCCTGAAAGCAGGTGTGTTATGATAATAATAACATACCAGTCGGACGTTAATTAATTTAACAAAAGTTTTATGAAAAATGCCACATATTGCAGTGGCTGACGCAGAACGTCTTATGTTAATGAAATATATTGAGAAAAGCGCTGAACTTGAGATTGCTTTCAGAAGTTGGGAGTGACATGAGTACCCTCTGTTACAGCAATCTCGTCAACATACTTGGGCTGTAAAAACGGCAACACAGCTAGAAAAACCGCGTTTTGTAATTGTTTGTTTTCAAACAAAGAAAAAGAATAAAAATAAAACACACAAGAGTTATTTTGATCACTGTAAATTAACAAACATGAAATTATACCTAAATTTTGAGACGTATCCCTATGATAATTTAAATTTAAATTTTGATAACAATCAGTTTGCCATACTATACGAAATGTATGCAAAATTCCAACAATCATATTATGAAAAGGAAAATGAGCCTGTGCTAACTCCAGATAAGTTCAAAGCCATTGCACCATTTGTTGTAATCTATTGCTCATCAAAATGAAACACTGAAATCAGGAGCTGTGGACATTCTTCTTTAGTTTGAAACAAGGAAAATATCCCTGAAGAAACTACTGCTTACTGTCTAATTTTGCATGATAGAATTGTTAGATATAATCCATTAACTAGTGCTGCACGTGCGATATAATATATTGTTAAATTTAAGCATTATAAGCACAATGTAAAAATAATATAATACAATAAATTTTTATAAATACATGTAATAATATTTTTTATTTTCTAAAACCCAAGCCACTAATATTAGTATTATTGTGGGAGTGAAAAGTTTAACTCTTTCACATCACTTCAAATTTTAATTGTCTGCACGTGCACATGTACCCATATCATATTACTCGTAAACAAAAATATTCTCACTATATCATATTACTCGTAAACAAAAATATTCTCACTACAAGCAAAGTATGTACATATGCACACCATTAATCACTATCAACCATCCGGCGGCATCTTATTTTAAAGCATACTTTACAAAATAATTGCTATAAGGATACATGTGCTGTCTAGTCAAATAATCCCTGTGGGAATAAAATATTCACACACACCCCCACTACAAATTTATATATATATATATATATATATATATATATATATATATATATATATATATATAAACTGTAGCGTCCGTCTAGCAAAGTAGTGAAGTAACAAAATCATATAGCGTACATCATCACATGATGAAGTATATTGTAAGGTTATCCAGTGTGCCGCAAAACTTGGTTCAACAAAGTAGTGTTAGTGCGGGTCTTAGTAAAATTATCGATAGACAACAAATGGAAATAAAAAGTCTGAGAAGTTCAGTGGAGTACTTGACAGACTCCCTGGGAAGAGTCGTCGCCCATCTAAATGAAATATTGGATGGGTAAATGGCAATCTTAGCCACCGTAGACAACTTGGCTGAACAGTGGTACCCTGGTCATCAAGTGAAACAAGCTGCAAAACAACAACAGATGGCAGATACTCCACAGTCACCACCACCACCACCATTCGAAATATACTCCCCATCACCATCATATATGATGGATAATAGAAGTGAGTGGTACGTAGACCACGATGTGGTGGATAATGACCATGAAAACTATTCACTAATTCTCAATCTTCCTGCCGTGGAGGACGATGAGCAGATATTTGTGCCAGAAGAAATGGGGGAAACTGCAGCAGCACCTTCCCACCGGCTGCCATTTTTTCAAGAAACAAGTAGCAGCCACCGCAGCCTTAATGATTTGGGTAACTATTCTGAAATTCGGGGTTTAGACAGTAATATTGTATTCATGCACTAAGAAGTGGCAGGAGACACTGTAGCAGCAATTCCCCATCAGTTGTCATTTCTTCACTCACCTCACTTTACTTAAGAAAAACTACCCCCATTCATCTATATACTCAAAATAAATAAACAGTACGTGCAGTAAATTATTTTATTAAAAATATGCTTTACATTATTTATATGATTAAATTAAAATTATAAAGTAAAAAAAAACAGTATGTACAATAAATTATTTTATGAAAATATATTTTATTTTATTACATTGAAGTTATTATTATAATCGCATCGTAATGTATATATATATATATATATATATATATATATATATATATATATATATATATATATATATATACATATATAATTAACAATACGTTTATCATCAAGTGGGCTTAAAAGGCTAACTTCTTTTGTTTAATTGTGTGAACTTTATATTTTTTTGAAATTATCATATATTGATCTCTAACTAGCGTAGAATTATTAAACAAACAGTCATAGTAATCTTGAAAAGTTATATTTTTTAGTGTTGCACTCGAAATTCCCTTTGCTTTTTTATTAATATTTTTACTAGAATTTAAAATCTTATAAGCATACATTTTTGATCTTAAACCGATAAATTCGATCATAATTTTATCATTATTTTCATCTTTCATTAGGCAAATACCTTTTTTATTGGCTAAAGGTACATTGTAAATATTGTTTATATTATATTCAGATGTATCAAATTTGTGTATATTTTTTTAAAATAATTTCATATATGTCTATATTAATAAAATTACGTATTAAACTATCTGTATCAGTGTATAATAATTTCGCTATACCTCTTAATTCCTTTTTAATATAATCATAGTGAAAATCGTATATGTATGTTTTTGATATATCTAAAATAGAAAATCTTACATAAATTGGTTTATTAAAGTATATTGTTTTTCTTTTCATTTCAATTATTAAAATATCATCGTCAATTATAGTACAACTGTGAAAATTTGGTTGTGAAATACAGAATTTTGCTCCATAACGACCACCCCATTTTGTAACTAGTTTAACATCTTTGTGTTATCGAACATTTTCCATTGTTTTTCCGAAAACAGCATTATTCATAAGTTTGTAGATTTTTTTTAAAATCATTATTTGAAATTTTGCGTAGTTCTGTATTCAAATCAATACACTTCTTTAACGAAGCACTTTGTTTAAATTTAAAACTCGATGATTTTTTTTAAATTTTAACCTTAAATTTAAACATTGTTTTAAATTTCGATAATGATTTATATATTTATGTTTTGGATACAAATTTGAAACTAAATTACAATACTTTGATATAGGTGGTATAAAATGTTCCGGGCAAAGAGGTAAATCCTTGTTTTTCATGTAATTCTAATGGATATTCCAAGTCTATTTCAAATATGAAACCTGTTTCAGACTCATCGCTAATATTTAGTAAATCAATATTATAAATTTCAGTATCATCAACCCATTCAAACCCGCTGTATGGTAAGTATTGACTCATAGCAGCACCATATAAATTGTTAGCATCAAAATACATTAAATAAGAATTTAGTAAATTTGAATCATGCTCCTCATTCATATATTTGTTATTTGCCTTGGCATATCTGTTAGAACACTGTGAAACACCACCACGTATTCCCTTTTCAATATATAAAATTTTGTTAATATCAGTTAAGAGCTCGAGTTCAACAGAACTACATTTTAACATTGCATCGAATGCAAGACCTGCCGTATAATAATGTAAAGCATCAAGTTTATATGACTGCATGCAACTGTCACGAAAATTTTCAAATATATCAACTAATAACAATACATTAGTTTTTAAATACAAATCCAAATACTCTCCTAAAGACTTTATTTTAAAATAGTTCCACACAGTTTGAGCATTACTAAAGTCATTATCACAAACACTTTCATTTTTCATTACACTATAAAACTGGTCTTGAATTGGCAGCTTTTTTTCATCAAGTTTTTCCCAACGGTCCAAGTATTCATAAGGGAAAACTCCTTTCCTAGTTAATAACTGAAATTCTTTTTCGGTGTTACAATGGCTTCTGATAGTTTTCTTCTCAGAATCTTGAAGATACGTTGCCAGTTTATCTATACAACTCGCCATAAATCGAAACGAATCAATAAATCGATAATTTATTTTGTTGTCTTTTACATATTTTGTGAACGAAATATATCGCTCTTTGTTTGTTGGAAGCAAATTAAGTGTTCATGGAAATCCCTTTGCAATATTTTTTATAATAAAGTGTGCATCGTAACCGTTTAGATTATGAAAAACAACTGGAATAGTATGATTTTTTTATAATTTAAATTGCAACACTGATGTGCAGCACCTCTGTACTTGGATGTAAAGTGGCAATGGTCACGTGTTTTAATATCATTTGCATTAAATGATTTTTGACAAATATGACATATTGTTGCTATACTAAATTCAAATTCTTCTTCTGGTGTTAACTTCATAGGTTGAATATTCTGAACTATGTTATTAATATTAACAGCCATTGTTTGTAACTCATTGACAAACCAATCTTGACAGTTTTTTTTACGATACATGTTGAACTTTGATAAAGAATCATTTTAAGTAATATCTATAATACGAAAAGGATAGAATCACTATCTATAGTTATATATATTCTTTAATGAAAAAGCCGATCGCCATCCTTTGAACACCTCTACAGCCTTAATGGAACAACCGATTTTTGTGAAATTTGCACCAAGTTGTAGGAAATTATTGTCTCGAGTGCCCTCGTAATAACACAAATTTCTGTAGGATGCATAGTTTTCGAGTAAAAAATTATTAAAGATTGAAAATTGGGACAGAAACAATAGGTCACAGTAACGATCACAGTTCTCATTGAAAAATTTAATAAGATAAACGCTGTCATGTCATATGGTATGTCAATGTCAATGATTACAAATTATCGGTTTTCATAGTTTTAAATGCAAAGAAATGTTTCAATAATATGTAACATTAAAGAAAAGATGATGAAATTAACGAGGTAGGTATATGTAATGATTTCAAGCCATGTTTTATATTAATTTAATATATATTTTATATTTTAAATAGAATTTTGGAAAATGTATAAGGAAACACGTCGAAAAGGATCAGAAAGGCAGAATTCATATCACAATCGATCGAAGAACATGTACAATATTAAAAAGATAAGCATTGTCATCCGTCATATTGGATGTACGTATAGTCTATCATAAAACAGTATCGGCGGAGCTCTAGGCTGAACTCGGCAAAGCCGAGTTTAGGCTAGTCCTATATACTAAACAGTCAGAGGATCTTTCTATATTTGAATTCATCAATGCGATCGCCAAATTTTATTCACCTCTACTGCCTAAACGGCGTGACTGATTTTGATGAAATTTGTTTCTAGTTGTAGGATTTGATTGTCTCGAGTGCCCTCGTAATGTGTAAAATTTCTGTAGGATGCATAGTTTTCGAGTAAAAAATTATTAAAAGTTGAAAATTGAATATAAAACAATAGGTCACAATTACGATCACAGTTTTCCTTGAAAATTTAAGACGATAAACGCTGTCATGTCATATGGCATGTCAATGATGACAAATTATTGGTTTTCATCATTTTAAATGCAAAAAAGATGTTTCAATAATATGCAACATTAAAGAAAAGTTGATGAATTTAACGAGATAGGTATATGTAATGATTTTGAGCCATGTTTATTATGTTATATATTTTATTATGTAAATAGAATTTTGGAAAATGTATAAGGAAACACGTCGAAAAGGATCAGAAAGGCAGACATCTGTCACATTTGATATGTTAATGACAAATCATGCATGTCGTATCGGTTGTCCTTTTCAATGCTAAAAAAATTAAATATTATGTAAAATTGTAGAAAAGGACGTATGAATTAAACGAAGTAGGTATATGTAAAAAAAAGCATTGAAATCGTGGAAGTAAAAGTGCAAAAATATGGGTATATCTTTGGAAGATCAAACAATTTACACCTTATGCTTTGCAGATGATCAAATACATATTGCAGAAGACTATTACGATAGTCTAGAAGTAAACATGCATATAACAGAATATATGGGTATAAAATGAAACCAACAAGATTTGGTTCTAAACACAGGAAAGAAAATTAAACACTACAGAATATAAATAATTGGGATTAAATATAACGAATGAGGGCACCATAAAGAAATTGTGTACACAGGGCAGAAAGAAAGGAAAGAGACCTAGAAGAAATTGGGTAGCAGGACTCCAAGAAGGAATAAGAGAGAGACGATTAAATGAAGATCTATGGCAAGATAGAGAGCAGAGGAGAATTGACATCGGAAGACATCGTAGAACGTAATAAATCGACTGTATACATGTATAATTTATTAATTTACTAATTTATTAATTTACTTATCTACTTATTTACTTATTTACTTATTTACTTGTTTACTTGTTTACTTGTTTACTTGTTTACTTGTTTACTTGTTTACTTGTTTACTTGTTTACTTGTTTACTTGTTTACTTATTTACTTATTTACTTATTTACTTATTTACCTATTTACCTATTTACCTATTTACCTATTTACCTATTTACCTATTTACCTATTTACTTATTTACTTATTTACTTATTTACTTATTTACTTATTTACTTATTTACTTATTTACTTATTTACTTATTTACTTATTTACTTATTTACTTATTTACTTATTTACTTATTTACTTATTTACTTATTTACTTATTTACTTATTCACTTATTCACTTATTTACTTATTTACTTATTTACTTATTTACTTATTTACTTATTTACTTATTTACTTATTTACTTATTTACTTATTTACTTATTTACTTATTTACTTATTTACTTATTTACTTATTTACTTATTTACTTATTTACTTATTTACTTATTTACTTATTTACTTATTTACTTATTTACTTATTTACTTATTTACTTATTTACTTATTTACTTATTTACTTATTTACTTATTTACTTATTTACTTATTTACTTATTTACTTATTTACTTATTTACTTATTTACTTATTTACTTATTTACTTATTTACTTGGGTGGGCATGTTGCGTGGGCAGTTTGAGTGGGCATGTTGCGTGGGCAGTTTGGGTAGGCAGTTTGAGTGCGCATGTTGCGTGGGCATGTTGCGTGAGCAGTTTGGGTGGGCATGTTGCGTAGGCAGTTTGAGTGGGCATGTTGCGTGGGCAGTTTGGGTGGGCATGTTGCGTGGGCAGTTTGGGTGAGCATATTGCGTGGGCAGTTTGAGTGAACATGTTGCGTGGGCAGTTTGGGTGGGCATGTTGCGTGAGCATATTGCATGGGCAGTTTGGGTGGTCATGTTGCGTGGGCAGTTTGGGTGGGCATGTAGCGTGGGCATTTTGGGTGGGCATGTTGCGTGGGCACTTCGAGTGGGCATGTTACGTGGGCAATTTGGATGGGCATGTTGCGTGGACCTACCTACCTACCTACCTACCTACCTACCTACCTACCTACCTACCTACCTACCTACCTACCTACCTACCTACCTACCTACCTACCTACCTACCTACCTACCTACCTACCTACCTACCTACCTACCTACCTACCTACCTACCTACCTACCTACCTACCTACCTACCTACCTACCTACCTACCTACCTACCTACCTACCTACCTACCTACCTACCTACCTACCTACCTACCTACCTACCTACCTACCTACCTACCTACCTACCTACCTACCTACCTACCTACCTACCTACCTACCTACCTACCTACCTACCTACCTACCTACCTACCTACCTACCTACCTACCTACCTACCTACCTACCTACCTACCTACCTACCTACCTACCTACCTACCTACCTACCTACCTACCTACCTACCTACCTACCTACCTACCTACCTACCTACCTACCTACCTACCTACCTACCTACCTACCTACCTACCTACCTACCTACCTACCTACCTACCTACCTACCTACCTACCTACCTACCTACCTACCTACCTACCTACCTACCTACCTACCTACCTACCTACCTACCTACCTACCTACCTACCTACCTACCTACCTACCTACCTACCTACCTACCTACCTACCTACCTACCTACCTACCTACCTACCTACCTACCTACCTACCTACCTACCTACCTACCTACCTACCTACCTACCTACCTACCTACCTACCTACCTACCTACCTACCTACCTACCTACCTACCTACCTACCTACCTACCTACCTACCTACCTACCTACCTACCTACCTACCTACCTACCTACCTACCTACCTACCTACCTACCTACCTACCTACCTACCTACCTACCTACCTACCTACCTACCTACCTACCTACCTACCTACCTACCTACCTACCTACCTACCTACCTACCTACCTACCTACCTACCTACCTACCTACCTACCTACCTACCTACCTACCTACCTACCTACCTACCTACCTACCTACCTACCTACCTACCTACCTACCTACCTACCTACCTACCTACCTACCTACCTACCTACCTACCTACCTACCTACCTACCTACCTACCTACCTACCTACCTACCTACCTACCTACCTACCTACCTACCTACCTACCTACCTACCTACCTACCTACCTACCTACCTACCTACCTACCTACCTACCTACCTACCTACCTACCTACCTACCTACCTACCTACCTACCTACCTACCTACCTACCTACCTACCTACCTACCTACCTACCTACCTACCTACCTACCTACCTACCTACCTACCTACCTACCTACCTACCTACCTACCTACCTACCTACCTACCTACCTACCTACCTACCTACCTACCTACCTACCTACCTACCTACCTACCTACCTACCTACCTACCTACCTACCTACCTACCTACCTACCTACCTACCTACCTACCTACCTACCTACCTACCTACCTACCTACCTACCTACCTACCTACCTACCTACCTACCTACCTACCTACCTACCTACCTACCTACCTACCTACCTACCTACCTACCTACCTACCTACCTACCTACCTACCTACCTACCTACCTACCTACCTACCTACCTACCTACCTACCTACCTACCTACCTACCTACCTACCTACCTACCTACCTACCTACCTACCTACCTACCTACCTACCTACCTACCTACCTACCTACCTACCTACCTACCTACCTACCTACCTACCTACCTACCTACCTACCTACCTACCTACCTACCTACCTACCTACCTACCTACCTACCTACCTACCTACCTACCTACCTACCTACCTACCTACCTACCTACCTACCTACCTACCTACCTACCTACCTACCTACCTACCTACCTACCTACCTACCTACCTACCTACCTACCTACCTACCTACCTACCTACCTACCTACCTACCTACCTACCTACCTACCTACCTACCTACCTACCTACCTACCTACCTACCTACCTACCTACCTACCTACCTACCTACCTACCTACCTACCTACCTACCTACCTACCTACCTACCTACCTACCTACCTACCTACCTACCTACCTACCTACCTACCTACCTACCTACCTACCTACCTACCTACCTACCTACCTACCTACCTACCTACCTACCTACCTACCTACCTACCTACCTACCTACCTACCTACCTACCTACCTACCTACCTACCTACCTACCTACCTACCTACCTACCTACCTACCTACCTACCTACCTACCTACCTACCTACCTACCTACCTACCTACCTACCTACCTACCTACCTACCTACCTACCTACCTACCTACCTACCTACCTACCTACCTACCTACCTACCTACCTACCTACCTACCTACCTACCTACCTACCTACCTACCTACCTACCTACCTACCTACCTACCTACCTACCTACCTACCTACCTACCTACCTACCTACCTACCTACCTACCTACCTACCTACCTACCTACCTACCTACCTACCTACCTACCTACCTACCTACCTACCTACCTACCTACCTACCTACCTACCTACCTACCTACCTACCTACCTACCTACCTACCTACCTACCTACCTACCTACCTACCTACCTACCTACCTACCTACCTACCTACCTACCTACCTACCTACCTACCTACCTACCTACCTACCTACCTACCTACCTACCTACCTACCTACCTACCTACCTACCTACCTACCTACCTACCTACCTACCTACCTACCTACCTACCTACCTACCTACCTACCTACCTACCTACCTACCTACCTACCTACCTACCTACCTACCTACCTACCTACCTACCTACCTACCTACCTACCTACCTACCTACCTACCTACCTACCTACCTACCTACCTACCTACCTACCTACCTACCTACCTACCTACCTACCTACCTACCTACCTACCTACCTACCTACCTACCTACCTACCTACCTACCTACCTACCTACCTACCTACCTACCTACCTACCTACCTACCTACCTACCTACCTACCTACCTACCTACCTACCTACCTACCTACCTACCTACCTACCTACCTACCTACCTACCTACCTACCTACCTACCTACCTACCTACCTACCTACCTACCTACCTACCTACCTACCTACCTACCTACCTACCTACCTACCTACCTACCTACCTACCTACCTACCTACCTACCTACCTACCTACCTACCTACCTACCTACCTACCTACCTACCTACCTACCTACCTACCTACCTACCTACCTACCTACCTACCTACCTACCTACCTACCTACCTACCTACCTACCTACCTACCTACCTACCTACCTACCTACCTACCTACCTACCTACCTACCTACCTACCTACCTACCTACCTACCTACCTACCTACCTACCTACCTACCTACCTACCTACCTACCTACCTACCTACCTACCTACCTACCTACCTACCTACCTACCTACCTACCTACCTACCTACCTACCTACCTACCTACCTACCTACCTACCTACCTACCTACCTACCTACCTACCTACCTACCTACCTACCTACCTACCTACCTACCTACCTACCTACCTACCTACCTACCTACCTACCTACCTACCTACCTACCTACCTACCTACCTACCTACCTACCTACCTACCTACCTACCTACCTACCTACCTACCTACCTACCTACCTACCTACCTACCTACCTACCTACCTACCTACCTACCTACCTACCTACCTACCTACCTACCTACCTACCTACCTACCTACCTACCTACCTACCTACCTACCTACCTACCTACCTACCTACCTACCTACCTACCTACCTACCTACCTACCTACCTACCTACCTACCTACCTACCTACCTACCTACCTACCTACCTACCTACCTACCTACCTACCTACCTACCTACCTACCTACCTACCTACCTACCTACCTACCTACCTACCTACCTACCTACCTACCTACCTACCTACCTACCTACCTACCTACCTACCTACCTACCTACCTACCTACCTACCTACCTACCTACCTACCTACCTACCTACCTACCTACCTACCTACCTACCTACCTACCTACCTACCTACCTACCTACCTACCTACCTACCTACCTACCTACCTACCTACCTACCTACCTACCTACCTACCTACCTACCTACCTACCTACCTACCTACCTACCTACCTACCTACCTACCTACCTACCTACCTACCTACCTGCCTACCTACCTTTTTTTTTTTTTTTTTTTTCGAGGGTAGGGGGGAAACTTTCAACAAGGCACCCTATGACTTCCGAATCACAGGGTAGTGCTGGGTTTCTATTCTCTGACAGAGACCAGCTAAAACCCCCCTCCCTTGCTTCCTATGAAGATGTGGTACCGCCGCAAGGCATTACTTCTCCATCTTCATCTTGTCTGTTTCTCGGTGTCTTAGGCTTCTTTTAGTTTCCACTCCTCTCCAATTCCTCTTTCTCTTTCATTATACCCCTGATTACCTCTTCAATGGCTTTCCATTTTTCTTCATCCTCGAGCATCTCCTCAATTAATGACTCCGCCGTCATGTTTATGTTTTTTGCTCGCAGCTCTTCCCTCAAGCCGCTCCATTTTGGGCAGTGCAAAATTGTATGTTCTGCTGAATCTTCCTCTGGGCAGTGGAGGCATGTTGATGTGTCCGCTTTGCCTATGCGCCTTAGGTAATACTGAAAGCATCCGTGGCCTGTCATCACTTGCGTCAGATAAAAAGATATTTCACCGTGCCCTCTCTCTATCCAATTAGTCAAATCTGGCATAAGGCGGTGTAGCCATGCATTACCCCGGTCCTCTTCCCACCTTTGCTGCCATTTACTAGTCCTCTGCGCTTTGATTGTGACTTTTTCAGCTGCGCTCTTGCCATGTCCGAGCACTCTTTCTTCGACCAATATCTGCAGGGGGTTTAACCTGGCCAATATCTGCACGGCTTGCGTCGATGCCGTGCAGTATGCTTGGCTAATCGCTATGGCTAATTTCCTATTGGATGCGTCTAATAGCTTGTTACAGTGCTGGTATTTTAGTGCCTCAGCCCATATCGGGGCTGCGTAGAGTATTATGCTTTGCGCAGCACTTGCTAGTATACGTCTTTTCTTCTCTCTTGGCCCTTTTAACCTTGGGAATAGCTTCTTTAGCGCCATTATTGTGTTCCCTGTTTTGCTTATTACCTCCCTCAGGTGTGTGACAAACGTCATATTCCTCTCGAAATGCACCCCCAGGTATTTAACGCTCTTTTTTGGTTCAATTGTCCTGCCCCCAACTTGGAAGGTTATTTGGCTGTGCTTTTTTCTTCCTATCAATAGGACCGCCTCAGTCTTATCTGGGACCATCTTGAGTCCGTTTCTTGCGATCCACCCTTCTACAAGCTTAAGCGCCAGGTTAACCTTGCTCATAAGTTCTTCTTCATTATCGGCTGTGTCTAGCACCCCCGAGTCATCCGCGAAGGCTATTAACTGTGTCCCAGTTGGTAGTTGTATCGACACAAGCCCGTCGTAAAAAATTATCCATAGTAAAGGTCCCAGGATTGACCCCTGTGGAACCCCACACGTCATTTCATATTCTTTCTGTTTGTATATTATCTTCCTGTTATATAGATACGATATGATGATTTTTATTAAGTATCTGGGTACTTTTTTACGCCTAAGTGCATCTATGATGTGGTGCCAAGGTACGCTGTTGAAGGCGTTACTGACATCGATGGCGACCAAGGCACACAAACCCCTATTTTTCTTTTTCTTCATTTCGGCCGTTGCAATGTCTTTTACTGCTTGCATTGCCTGCACCGTTGATTTTCCTTTACGGAACCCATATTGATTTTCTGACAATCCATTCGTCTGTTCTAGATGCTCCGTTAGCCGTTTATGAATAATTTGCTCTAACGCTTTCCCGATGGTGTCTAACAGGCATAGGGGCCTGTATGCCGAAGGCTCCATCATGTCCTTCTTCCCTGGTTTTGCTATCAATGTAACGTTTGCCCTCTTCCACTGCTGCGGGAACTGTCCTCTTTTCATTACCTCCTTGAAGCAAGGTTGGAGCCATGTGGGTCTGGTTTTTGTAATAATCTTCACTATTTCCGGGGGTACTCCATCAGGCCCCGCTGCCCTTTTGGCCTTCATTTTGCTCCCTGCCTGGGAAATCTCTTCTTCCGTTATTGGCGGTACGTCGTGCACTTCCCCCTCTTCCCTCGTCATTACCGCTTTTTGCGGGAATAGTTGCTTCATTACTTTATCCGTCATCTCGCTGTCCACGTTTATAGGGCGTATTAACTTGGTTCTTTTGATTAAAATCTGGTACGGTCTTCCCCATACATCTTGCTCTATTTCTTCTATCAGTTCGTTCCATCTTGCTTTCTTCTCTTTTTTAATTTTAATACTGAGGTCCTTTTTGCACTTCTTGTATGTTTCTTTGAGTTGTTGAATGTACTCTTCGTTTGCCCTTCTTGCTGTTGCCCGTTGGAAGGTTCTTTGTGCTCTGATGCATGCAGTTCTTGTCGCCGCTATTTCTTCCGTCCACCAGTATACTGGTGTTCTTTTGCTATCAATCCTTCTTCTCTTCATCACGTGGTCGCATAGGTCTTTTAGTCTTTCGCTTAGGCTATCGGGCGAGGTAGTTTCTTCTAGTATGCTTATTAGGTCATTACACTTTTCCATGTTGAGGCTCTTCACGTTCCACCCGGTTACAATTCTAGGTGGCTCTGGCTCCGCTGCGTTCTTGATCTTAAGATTCTTCTGCGCTATTCACCCTCCAGTGAGACACTCTATCTATCAGCCCCTCTGTCGAGCACGTGACATCTATGTAGGATTTGCCGTTTGCGTTAACAAAGGTTGGCTCGTCCCCTTTGTTACATATCCATAGATCCCATTTCAGAAGGATCTCATACATAAGGCCCCCTCTTCTATCAGTAACCGGTGATCCCCAAGCCGTATGCTTCGCATTGAAATCACCGCCCACTATCTTCAATCTACTGCCTTTCCTCAGCTGTTCCTCGATATCTCGTAGAGAGTCCTCGTATTCTGTCATGCTTATGTTTGGTGGTATGTAGCATGATACAAATTGGATCCCATTGGCTTCGATCCACGTTGTATTTTGGGATGTTGCCCAATTGCTAGTTCTTATATTTTTGTTTGAGATCAGTATTCCCGTATTGCAGGGCCCGTTTTCTTTTTCGCACAGCCAGCGTGGGCTGTTTTTTGCAATATTTTTATTGGGTTCTGATCCCAATACTATATCTATCCTGTTGATGTGCGTAGTCCAATCCGCCGCATTGTGCGCATCCCTGCTTCTGTTGAGGTTAATTTGCAGTATGTTCATATTGCGCTTACTCCTACGTGGTCCTCCGCCACCCTATTTCCTCCTCCTTTATCCTCGTTTTCTCCTCTCGCCTGCTGCTCTAGGTTCTTTTCTTTTTCCTTCACCTTCTTTGTTTTCCCCGGATCTTCTTCCCTTGGGCTTTTACTTATGGTCCTTCTCAATGATGTTTCCCTAATTGCTTTTCTGAAGGTTGGGCAGCTGGTGCTGTTAGCTTTATGTCCTCCTACTTTGCAGCTCCAGCAGTAGGCTTCTCCTTCGCATGCTATCGCAATGTGGCCCTCCTTGTCGCATTTGTAACATAGCTTGCTTCTGTCTGTGCCTGTGCAATCCGCTACCATGTGCCCTACTTCAAGGCATCTGTGGCAGCTTTTTACTTCCACTCTTTCTCTAATCGGGCATTTGCACAGGCCTATTTCTAAAGCAGTCAGTTTTATCAGTTCTCTGGCCTGGCTTTGTGGTACTCTAATTGTAGCATTTTGCGTGCCTCTATATCCCGGTCTTAATTCTGAGATGTACATATTTTCTACATCTCCGATCTTTTCTTTAATTGTAGCTTCTAATTCTTTTTTACTCGTTTCGAGGTCCATTCCTGAAATCTGTAGGGTTGTTTGTCTTGTTCCACTGCAATTTATTTTTATTCCTGGCAGTTTTCCTAGTATGGCTTCTTTTAGCCTTTGTGGTTTTTTTGTTCCCTTTCCGCCTTCTATAACCATAGCCATGTCGCCGTTATTGGTTTTCCTTATACTTCGTATGCCAATTCCTGTTTCTTTGACAGCGTCCGTTGTTGTCCTTATCTGTCTCACTAGCTCTGCATATGTTGTTTTTTCTGCTTTGATTATTATGGCTTCTGTGTTTTCCGTATTAAGCTTTGTCTTGCTTGCTTTTCTTGCTTCAAGCTGCCCACTTCCCGCTTGTGTCTTCTTGCCTTTTTTCGATTTCTCTTTCTTCTCGTTTTTTTTCACTACTTCATAGTGGTTCGTAGTTATCCCCTCCCCGTTTAACACATATCTTAATAGCTTTCTAAACCTCCCATTATCTTTATCCGATATGGTGGCCATCGCTACTGTGCTTACTTGGCTATCTTTCAATTTTTTGCTTAATTTTATTATGTTCTTATATATTTCTTCCCATTGTTCCGCTTGTGTATCTTGTATGGTGTCATTTGTTGGCCCTTTTATTGAAAATATGGTTCTTGTCACATTTTCTTGTTCCATACTTTCCCCTTTATCGAGCTTCGCCTCGCATTTGAGGGTGGCAATCCCTACTTCCTCTACTTCCCTTTCCACCAATCTTTTACCGCCTGGGAATGAGTTTTTTATTGCCCTCAAGAGTCCTTGGTTCGTGTCATCACCTTGCCAATGTAACAGCACTAAGTTATCCGAACACATTATTGGATTACCCTCCATCCTTCGGTCTGGGTTGTAGTCTCCTTCCACCCATTCTTCATTGGCAATTTCCCAGAATTTTTCGAATGTTTTTACCGAGTCGTTTAGTATGTTTTGTGTTTTGGTCTGTCTACCTTCAGCTTTTTGTTCTTGTTTCTCCTTTAGTTTGAGGTCTTCTCTCATTGTTTTTATTTCTTCTTCCTGTCTCCTAATAAGCTCGACCATCTGTTCTTCATGTCTCAGAGCCTGCGTTTCCAGTTCCCTTCTTAGTCCCTTTATCTCTTCTTCATTTCTCTTTTTTATTTCTTCTATTTCTTTCCTGCTTTTTGCAAATTCCGCTGCTGCTATCGTTCTAACTTGCTCCATCTCTTCTTCATGTTTCTTTACAAACTCCTCGATTTGATTATGCCTGTCATAACTTAATTCTAGAACCTGTCTGTCAAGCTCTCCAATCGCTTTTTTAATATCCACCTTTGTATTTGGACACTCCGCTACTAATCTTGTCAGTTCCGCGGCTATCTCCTCGATGTTTTTTATTCGGCTTTTCTTACGCGTTCCTTCCGTCTTGTTTTTCCCTTCTTCTGTCTGTTTTCTTATCCCCCCCTCTTTTCTCAGGTAGGTTCTTAGGTCCATCATTTTCCTGGCGGTTAGTTTCCCTATCGCCGCTTTTTTTCCTGACTGGTGCTCTTCGCCTGATTCTTTTCTGCTCCTCTTTCTTTTGAGTTCTACTGTGTCTCTTTCTGGTGCAGAGGATGGACGTATTCCTGGCGGTGTTCGCCTAATCCTACTGCGCCCTTGGAAGATTTCTTCCCCTTTCATCTCTTGTTCACCTATTCCGGCGTTTTCCTCTTCTTTATCATCGCTTGAACCAATGCTAATCACAGTCAAGTCGCCCCCCTCTTCATCCTCGTCGTTGCTCTCCCATTTCCCGACAAGTTCTTCAATCTCTTTCCTCGCTCCTCTTTGTTCTCTAGGCTTCGTTTCTCTCAGTGGTGTATAAAAGGTTTCCCCTTCCATCTCCTCTATTTCCACTTCATCAGTTATCCCCCCTGAATATATTGAGCTTTCTTCTTCCGTGTCTTGACCAGCCTGTGATCCCTCTTTCTTTTTACCTACCTACCTACCTACCTACCTACCCACCTACCTACCCACCTACCTACCCACCTACCTACCCACCTACCTACCCACCTACCTACCTACCTACCCACCTACCTACCCACCTACCTACCCACCTACCTACCCACCTACCTACCTACCTACCTACCCACCTACCTACCCACCTACCTACCCACCTACCTACCTACCTACCTACCCACCTACCTACCCACCTACCTACCTACCTACCCACCTACCTACCCACCTACCTACCCACCTACCTACCTACCTACCTACCCACCTACCTACCCACCTACCTACCCACCTACCTACCCACCTACCTACCTACCTACCCACCTACCTACCTACCTACCCACCTACCTACCTACGTACCTACGTAGGTAGGTAGGTAGGTAGGTAGGTAGGTAGGTAGGTAGGTAGGTAGGTAGGTAGGTAGGTAGGTAGGTAGGTGGGTAGGTAGGTGGGTAGGTAGGTGGGTAGGTAGGTGGGTAGGTAGGTAGGTAGGTAGGTGGGTAGGTAGGTGGGTAGGTAGGTGGGTAGGTAGGTAGGTAGGTGGGTAGGTAGGTGGGTAGGTAGGTAGGTAGGTAGGTGGGTAGGTAGGTGGGTAGGTAGGTGGGTAGGTAGGTAGGTAGGTAGGTAGGTAGGTAGGTAGGTAGGTAGGTAGGTAGGTAGGTAGGTAGGTAGGTAGGTAGGTAGGTAGGTAGGTAGGTAGGTAGGTAGGTAGGTAGGTAGGTAGGTAGGTAGGTAGGTAGGTAGGTAGGTAGGTAGGTAGGTAGGTAGGTAGGTAGGTAGGTAGGTAGGTAGGTAGGTAGGTAGGTAGGTAGGTAGGTAGGTAGGTAGGTAGGTAGGTAGGTAGGTAGGTAGGTAGGTAGGTAGGTAGGTAGGTAGGTAGGTAGGTAGGTAGGTAGGTAGGTAGGTAGGTAGGTAGGTAGGTAGGTAGGTAGGTAGGTAGGTAGGTAGGTAGGTAGGTAGGTAGGTAGGTAGGTAGGTAGGTAGGTAGGTAGGTAGGTAGGTAGGTAGGTAGGTAGGTAGGTAGGTAGGTAGGTAGGTAGGTAGGTAGGTAGGTAGGTAGGTAGGTAGGTAGGTAGGTAGGTAGGTAGGTAGGTAGGTAGGTAGGTAGGTAGGTAGATACGAAATAAATAAAAGGGTTTTCCCGTTTTCGCTCTGATCCAAATTCATTTGTGTTTATTGTTTTGCTTTACATGTTATACTAGTTTAACGTTCTTAGTTATATTTTTACACATGTAGAGTAGTTTATAATACAACGTATATCTCCTACTCTACATATTTGGTGACCCCGATTGTCAAACAGGATGGACGACATACCTGTTCCTGTTCCTGTTTCCGATACCCAACCTGCTGACCTTCCGCTTCCTGAAATATCTTCATTAACAAATTCCTTCAAGATCCCCGAATTTTGGCCTGCGGACCCGACATTATGGTTCTCTCAAGTAGAAGCGACATTTATGTCACACCGTATTACATCTGAAACAACTAAGTTCTACAAATTAATTTCATTACTCAATCCTCAGTATGCAGCAGAAGTCAGAGACCTTATTGAGAATCCTCTAACAGTGTTTCCATATACCAAGTTAAAAGAAACGTTATTCCACCGAACTTCGCTATCGAAACAAGAAAGAATTCAACAATTATTCAACATCACAGACTTAGGCGATAAAAAACCATCACAACTTTTACGTCAGCTCCAACAGTTGGTTGGCTCTATGCATCTAGACGACTCAATCCTTGAAGAAATATTCTTGCAAAAACTTCCTTCAAATATTCAACTTATCCTTGCTTCAAATAATAATATTTCATTAGCAGATAAATCCGAAATCGCGGATAGGATTCTAAATGTCACACAACCAACGCTATGTTCCGTGAGCAAAGACGCACAGCAAATCGAGGAGCTAAAACAAGAGGTCTCAGAGTTAAAAAAGTTGGTGTTAAGTCAGTCAAGAAAGAAAAACCTTCCTTTCCCTACGGTTCCTCCGAACTCGAATTTATGCTGGTATCACCTCAACTTCGGCGGCAAGGCGAGGAAATGTATTCCACCATGTCAACAAAGTTCTTCTACAAACAAATCAGAGGTTTTGTTACATCAAAACAGAAACTTAATAGATAAACTCACTTTGCCATCTATTTCTAGCACTAATACTCATCCAACGACAACAAAACTCCTTTATCTGACTGATAGGCTCTCTGGCCACCGCTTTCTGATAGACTCTGGAGCCGAGGTGAGTGTTATCAAAAATTCATTGTGCGAGAAACGACGACAAAATCCTCTTACACTACAGGCTGTCAATAATTCAACCATCAAAACTTTCGGTACTAAAACATTAGAAATAGACCTCGGATTAACAATGCAATTTACATGGAGGTTTATTATCGCGAACGTTAAGCATTTAATTATCGGCGCAGATTTTCTTACATACTTTAACTTGCTGATTGACTTACCTTCAAAGCGCTTGTTACAAGCAAACCGAAACATACAAAACAATTCAAATCGAATATCTAGTATTACTACTCAACATTCCACATGCTTTACCCAACTCTTGTCAAAATTTCCTTCTCTAAATTCACCTTTTACTCCCAAACGTCAAATTATGCACAATGTCAAACACTGTGTCATCACTAACAATTCACCTGTTTTTGCACGGCCGCGCCGTCTAGCTCCGGATAAATTATCCACCGCTAAAAACGAATTCGATAAAATGTTGAAAATGGGGATCATTCGTCCATCTTCTAGCAACTGGGCTTCTCCATTGCATATGGTTAAAAAGAAAGAGATTGGCGAATGGCGACCTTGCGGGGACTATAGGGCTCTCAATGCCATCACCGTCCCTGACCGTTATCCAATTCCCCATATTCAAGATTTAACAACTAATTTATACAATTCGAAAATATTTTCAAAATTAGACCTCGTTAAAGCCTACCACCAAATACCAATGGACGAAGAATCCATTTCCAAAACAGCAATAACCACACCTTTTGGTCTTTTCGAATACTTGGTCATGCCATTTGGATTGAGGAATAGCGCCCAAACTTTTCAACGGTTCATTGACAATGTTGTCAGAGGTTTAGATTTTTGCTTCGCATATATTGACGACCTCCTTATTGCTAGTAGTTCTTTCGAACAACATTTAAAGCACTTAGAATTAGTTTTCCAAAGACTTGAAAAACATGGTATACTTATCAATCAAAACAAATGCCAATTCGGAGTCCAGAAGATCGAATTCTTAGGACACAGTATTTCAACAAATGGCATTCAACCGGTAAAATCTAAAATTGACACAAGCAACAAATTTCCCTTACCTACAACTCAAAAAAAACTAAGGGAATTCCTTACATACATACATACATACATACATACATACATACATACATACATACATACATACATACATACATACATACATACATACATACATACATACATACATACATACATACATACATACATACATACATACATACATACATACATACATACATACATACATACATACATACATACATACATACATACATACATACATACATACATACATACATACATACATACATACATACATACATACATACATACATACATACATACATACATACATACATACATACATACATACATACATACATACATACATACATACATACATACATACATACATACATACATACATACATACATACATACATACATACATACATACATACATACATACATACATACATACATACATACATACATACATACATACATACATACATACATACATACATACATACATACATACATACATACATACATACATACATACATACATACATACATACATACATACATACATACATACATACATACATACATACATACATACATACATACATACATACATACATACATACATACATACATACATACATACATACATACATACATACATACATACATACATACATACATACATACATACATACATACATACATACATACATACATACATACATACATACATACATACATACATACATACATACATACATACATACATACATACATACATACATACATAAATACATAAATACATATGTTACAGTTACATCTAGCAACCATGTGTCGATCACACAGTTCGATCAAGACACCTATGAAAATGTTTTAATGTTGTTAGATACGAAATAAATAAAAGGGTTTTCCCGTTTTCGCTCTGATCCAAATTCATTTGTGTTTATTGTTTTGCTTTACATGTTATACTAGTTTAACGTTCTTAGTTATATTTTTACACATGTAGAGTAGTTTATAATACAACGTATATCTCCTACTCTACATATTTGGTGACCCCGATTGTCAAACAGGATGGACGACATACCTGTTCCTGTTCCTGTTTCCGATACCCAACCTGCTGACCTTCCGCTTCCTGAAATATCTTCATTAACAAATTCCTTCAAGATCCCCGAATTTTGGCCTGCGGACCCGACATTATGGTTCTCTCAAGTAGAAGCGACATTTATGTCACACCGTATTACATCTGAAACAACTAAGTTCTACAAATTTATTTCATTACTCAATCCTCAGTATGCAGCAGAAGTCAGAGACCTTATTGAGAATCCTCTAACAGTGTTTCCATATACCAAGTTAAAAGAAACGTTATTCCACCGAACTTCGCTATCGAAACAAGAAAGAATTCAACAATTATTCAACATCACAGACTTAGGCGATAAAAAACCATCACAACTTTTACGTCAGCTCCAACAGTTGGTTGGCTCTATGCATCTAGACGACTCAATCCTTGAAGAAATATTCTTGCAAAAACTTCCTTCAAATATTCAACTTATCCTTCAAATAATAATATTTCATTAGCAGATAAATCCGAAATCGCGGATAGGATTCTAAATGTCACACAACCAACGCTATGTTCCGTGAGCAAAGACGCACAGCAAATCGAGGAGCTAAAACAAGAGGTCTCAGAGTTAAAAAAGTTGGTGTTAAGTCAGTCAAGAAAGAAAAACCTTCCTTTCCCTACGGTTCCTCCGAACTCGAATTTATGCTGGTATCACCTCAACTTCGGCGGCAAGGCGAGGAAATGTATTCCACCATGTCAACAAAGTTCTTCTACAAACAAATCAGAGGTTTTGTTACATCAAAACAGAAACTTAATAGATAAACTCACTTTGCCATCTATTTCTAGCACTAATACTCATCCAACGACAACAAAACTCCTTTATCTGACTGATAGGCTCTCTGGCCACCGCTTTCTGATAGACTCTGGAGCCGAGGTGAGTGTTATCAAAAATTCATTGTGCGAGAAACGACGACAAAATCCTCTTACACTACAGGCTGTCAATAATTCAACCATCAAAACTTTCGGTACTAAAACATTAGAAATAGACCTCGGATTAACAATGCAATTTACATGGAGGTTTATTATCGCGAACGTTAAGCATTTAATTATCGGCGCAGATTTTCTTACATACTTTAACTTGCTGATTGACTTACCTTCAAAGCGCTTGTTACAAGCAAACCGAAACATACAAAACAATTCAAATCGAATATCTAGTATTACTACTCAACATTCCACATGCTTTACCCAACTCTTGTCAAAATTTCCTTCTCTAAATTCACCTTTTACTCCCAAACGTCAAATTATGCACAATGTCAAACACTGTGTCATCACTAACAATTCACCTGTTTTTGCACGGCCGCGCCGTCTAGCTCCGGATAAATTATCCACCGCTAAAAACGAATTCGATAAAATGTTGAAAATGGGGATCATTCGTCCATCTTCTAGCAACTGGGCTTCTCCATTGCATATGGTTAAAAAGAAAGAGATTGGCGAATGGCGACCTTGCGGGGACTATAGGGCTCTCAATGCCATCACCGTCTCTGACCGTTATCCAATTCCCCATATTCAAGATTTAACAACTAATTTATACAATTCGAAAATATTTTCAAAATTAGACCTCGTTAAAGCCTACCACCAAATACCAATGGACGAAGAATCCATTTCCAAAACAGCAATAACCACACCTTTTGGTCTTTTCGAATACTTGGTCATGCCATTTGGATTGAGGAATAGCGCCCAAACTTTTCAACGGTTCATTGACAATGTTGTCAGAGGTTTAGATTTTTGCTTCGCATATATTGACGACCTCCTTATTGCTAGTAGTTCTTTCGAACAACATTTAAAGCACTTAGAATTAGTTTTCCAAAGACTTGAAAAACATGGTATACTTATCAATCAAAACAAATGCCAATTCGGAGTCCAGAAGATCGAATTCTTAGGACACAGTATTTCAACAAATGGCATTCAACCGGTAAAATCTAAAATTGACACAAGCAACAAATTTCCCTTACCTACAACTCAAAAAAAACTAAGGGAATTCCTTACATACATACATACATACATACATACATACATACATACATACATACATACATACATACATACATACATACATACATACATACATACATACATACATACATACATACATACATACATACATACATACATACATACATACATACATACATACATACATACATACATACATACATACATACATACATACATACATACATACATACATACATACATACATACATACATACATACATACATACATACATACATACATACATACATACATACATACATACATACATACATACATACATACATACATACATACATACATACATACATACATACATACATACATACATACATACATACATACATACATACATACATACATACATACATACATACATACATACATACATACATACATACATACATACATACATACATACATACATACATACATACATACATACATACATACATACATACATACATACATACATACATACATACATACATACATACATACATACATACATACATACATACATACATACATACATACATAAATACATAAATACATATGTTACAGTTACATCTAGCAACCATGTGTCGATCACACAGTTCGATCAAGACACCTATGAAAATGTTTTAATGTTGTTAGATACGAAATAAATAAAAGGGTTTTCCCGTTTTCGCTCTGATCCAAATTCATTTGTGTTTATTGTTTTGCTTTACATGTTATACTAGTTTAACGTTCTTAGTTATATTTTTACACATGTAGAGTAGTTTATAATACAACGTATATCTCCTACTCTACATATTTGGTGACCCCGATTGTCAAACAGGATGGACGACATACCTGTTCCTGTTCCTGTTTCCGATACCCAACCTGCTGACCTTCCGCTTCCTGAAATATCTTCATTAACAAATTCCTTCAAGATCCCCGAATTTTGGCCTGCGGACCCGACATTATGGTTCTCTCAAGTAGAAGCGACATTTATGTCACACCGTATTACATCTGAAACAACTAAGTTCTACAAATTAATTTCATTACTCAATCCTCAGTATGCAGCAGAAGTCAGAGACCTTATTGAGAATCCTCTAACAGTGTTTCCATATACCAAGTTAAAAGAAACGTTATTCCACCGAACTTCGCTATCGAAACAAGAAAGAATTCAACAATTATTCAACATCACAGACTTAGGCGATAAAAAACCATCACAACTTTTACGTCAGCTCCAACAGTTGGTTGGCTCTATGCATCTAGACGACTCAATCCTTGAAGAAATATTCTTGCAAAAACTTCCTTCAAATATTCAACTTATCCTTGCTTCAAATAATAATATTTCATTAGCAGATAAATCCGAAATCGCGGATAGGATTCTAAATGTCACACAACCAACGCTATGTTCCGTGAGCAAAGACGCACAGCAAATCGAGGAGCTAAAACAAGAGGTCTCAGAGTTAAAAAAGTTGGTGTTAAGTCAGTCAAGAAAGAAAAACCTTCCTTTCCCTACGGTTCCTCCGAACTCGAATTTATGCTGGTATCACCTCAACTTCGGCGGCAAGGCGAGGAAATGTATTCCACCATGTCAACAAAGTTCTTCTACAAACAAATCAGAGGTTTTGTTACATCAAAACAGAAACTTAATAGATAAACTCACTTTGCCATCTATTTCTAGCACTAATACTCATCCAACGACAACAAAACTCCTTTATCTGACTGATAGGCTCTCTGGCCACCGCTTTCTGATAGACTCTGGAGCCGAGGTGAGTGTTATCAAAAATTCATTGTGCGAGAAACGACGACAAAATCCTCTTACACTACAGGCTGTCAATAATTCAACCATCAAAACTTTCGGTACTAAAACATTAGAAATAGACCTCGGATTAACAATGCAATTTACATGGAGGTTTATTATCGCGAACGTTAAGCATTTAATTATCGGCGCAGATTTTCTTACATACTTTAACTTGCTGATTGACTTACCTTCAAAGCGCTTGTTACAAGCAAACCGAAACATACAAAACAATTCAAATCGAATATCTAGTATTACTACTCAACATTCCACATGCTTTACCCAACTCTTGTCAAAATTTCCTTCTCTAAATTCACCTTTTACTCCCAAACGTCAAATTATGCACAATGTCAAACACTGTGTCATCACTAACAATTCACCTGTTTTTGCACGGCCGCGCCGTCTAGCTCCGGATAAATTATCCACCGCTAAAAACGAATTCGATAAAATGTTGAAAATGGGGATCATTCGTCCATCTTCTAGCAACTGGGCTTCTCCATTGCATATGGTTAAAAAGAAAGAGATTGGCGAATGGCGACCTTGCGGGGACTATAGGGCTCTCAATGCCATCACCGTCCCTGACCGTTATCCAATTCCCCATATTCAAGATTTAACAACTAATTTATACAATTCGAAAATATTTTCAAAATTAGACCTCGTTAAAGCCTACCACCAAATACCAATGGACGAAGAATCCATTTCCAAAACAGCAATAACCACACCTTTTGGTCTTTTCGAATACTTGGTCATGCCATTTGGATTGAGGAATAGCGCCCAAACTTTTCAACGGTTCATTGACAATGTTGTCAGAGGTTTAGATTTTTGCTTCGCATATATTGACGACCTCCTTATTGCTAGTAGTTCTTTTGAACAACATTTAAAGCACTTAGAATTAGTTTTCCAAAGACTTGAAAAACATGGTATACTTATCAATCAAAACAAATGCCAATTCGGAGTCCAGAAGATCGAATTCTTAGGACACAGTATTTCAACAAAAGGCATTCAACCGGTAAAATCTAAAATTGACACAATCAACAAATTTCCCTTACCTACAACTCAAAAAAAACTAAGGGAATTCCTTGGCCTCATAAACTTTTACCATCGTTTTATCCCTAACTGTGCAACAACGTTAAAACCCATTAATTGTCTCATAACAAATAAACCAAACAGCTCAAAAGAGATTGCATGGTCTCCGGAAGCAAACAAAGCTTTCAAAGACATTAAAGAACAATTAACATATTTAACAACACTCACATTTCCCGCACACAATGCCCCTATATCTATCATGGTAGATGCTTCAGACACGGGAGTAGGTGCAGTTCTGCAACAACAGATAAAAGAAGACTGGAAACCTATAGCCTTCTTTTCCGCCACATTCACACCTACACAAAAACGTTATAGCACATTTGGCCGTGAATTACTAGCTATGTACCTAGCAGTAAAGAAATTTAGATATTTCATAGAAGGAAGAAATTTCTCCATTCTAACAGATCATAAACCTCTGACTTTCATGACTAACAAAATTTCCCACAACTACACCTCCAGAGAAATAAGACACATGGACTTCAATTTACAACTAACAAGCGACATCAGACACGTATCGGGCAAAAACAACGCCGTAGCCGACGCGCTGTCCAGAATCCAAATAAACTCCATCCTCACAGACAAAACCATCGACTACGTCAAAATCGCAGCAGCTCAAAAAACCGATAAAGAACTACAGACACTGCAGACAAATAAAACGAACAATTTACAATTCAAAAACATTAAGCTTCCAAATTCTACCTGTACCTTAGTTTGCGACATATCCACTGGTAAATACCGACCATATATACCAAAAGAATTCCGAATTAACATTTTCGACCATTTTCACTCGCTATCCCATCCAGGAATAAAAACAACAACAAAATTAATAAACTCTAAATTTGTTTGGTATAAAATGAACAAAGACATACAATCCTGGACCAAACAATGCGTACACTGCCAACGTTCAAAAATAACAAAAAACACCCAAGCTCCACTCAAACCATTTTCCGAACCAAACAGTCGCTTCGACAACATTCATATCGACTTAATCCATTTACCCAATTCCCAAGGATTTTCGCATGTACTCACGTGCATAGATCGGGTCACACGATGGCCAGAAGCAATTCCAATCAAAGATTGTAACACACAAACTATAGCTGAAGCATTAGTAAACAATTGGATATCTAGATTTGGAGTTCCTTCTGTTATTACAACAGACAGGGGAAAACAATTCGAATCGTCATTATTCAAAAATTTACTTAAAATGTTGGGCACACACCACATAAAAACCACGGCATACCATCCACAATCAAATGGCATGATTGAGAGGTTCCATAGGCAGCTAAAAACTTCCCTTAAAACATATAATGACCCTATAAACTGGGTAACTAACCTACCAATCGTCTTATTAAGTCTTCGCAGAACGTGCAAAGCACCTATTAATTGCAGCCCGGCAGAACTTGTCTACGGCACCACATTACACATTCCAGGCGAATTCTTCACACAATCACCAATAGTTCCAGACCCTAACATGCCCCACTATCTCCAACAGTTAAAACAAATAATCAGCAAATTAAAGTATACAGCCCCAATCTTAAAAAACAAACCATATTTTGTAAACCCCGATCTATTTCGCACATCACATGTCTTCATAAAGCATAATGCAATAAGCCCCACCCTACAACAACCTTACGATGGGCCTTACAAAGTAATCAAACGATACGAAAAGTTTTTCAAAATTTTAATTAAAGATAAATTGGACACCGTATCAATAGACAGACTAAAACCTGCTTACTTACAATAGCCGCACAATTTTGATAACACTCATTCCTCTCCCCAAGTCCCACAAATAAAGTCATTCAATTTATGTCATTTCTTTGTAAAATGACAAGTAATGACTTCCCTTTCATTACCTGTCATTGTTTTCTTCTCTCTCAGGAGGGAGATATGTTACAGTTACATCTAGCAACCATGTGTCGATCACACAGTTCGATCAAGACACCTATGAAAATGTTTTAATGTTGTTAGATACGAAATAAATAAAAGGGTTTTCCCGTTTTTGCTCTGATCCAAATTCATTTGTGTTTATTATTTTGCTTTACATGTTATACTAGTTTAACGTTCTTAGTTATATTTTTACACATGTAGAGTAGTTTATAATACAACGTATATCTCCTACTCTACACATACATACATACATACATACATACACACAACACTCACATTTCCCGCACACAATGCCCCTATATCTATCATGGTAGATGCTTCAGACACGGGAGTAGGTGCAGTTCTGCAACAACAGATAAAAGAAGACTGGAAACCTATAGCCTTCTTTTCCGCCACATTCACACCTACACAAAAACGTTATAGCACATTTGGCCGTGAATTACTAGCTATGTACCTAGCAGTAAAGAAATTTAGATATTTCATAGAAGGAAGAAATTTCTCCATTCTAACAGATCATAAACCTCTGACTTTCATGACTAACAAAATTTCCCACAACTACACCTCCAGAGAAATAAGACACATGGACTTCATTTTACAACTAACAAGCGACATCAGACACGTATCGGGCAAAAACAACGCCGTAGCCGACGCGCTGTCCAGAATCCAAATAAACTCCATCCTCACAGACAAAACCATCGACTACGTCAAAATCGCAGCAGCTCAAAAAACCGATAAAGAACTACAGACACTGCAGACAAATAAAACGAACAATTTACAATTCAAAAACATTAAGCTTCCAAATTCTACCTGTACCTTAGTTTGCGACATATCCACTGGTAAATACCGACCATATATACCAAAAGAATTCCGAATTAACATTTTCGACCATTTTCACTCGCTATCCCATCCAGGAATAAAAACAACAACAAAATTAATAAACTCTAAATTTGTTTGGTATAAAATGAACAAAGACATACAATCCTGGACCAAACAATGCGTACACTGCCAACGTTCAAAAATAACAAAAAACACCCAAGCTCCACTCAAACCATTTTCCGAACCAAACAGTCGCTTCGACAACATTCATATCGACTTAATCCATTTACCCAATTCCCAAGGATTTTCGCATGTACTCACGTGCATAGATCGGGTCACACGATGGCCAGAAGCAATTCCAATCAAAGATTGTAACACACAAACTATAGCTGAAGCATTAGTAAACAATTGGATATCTAGATTTGGAGTTCCTTCTGTTATTACAACAGACAGGGGAAAACAATTCGAATCGTCATTATTCAAAAATTTACTTAAAATGTTGGGCACACACCACATAAAAACCACGGCATACCATCCACAATCAAATGGCATGATTGAGAGGTTCCATAGGCAGCTAAAAACTTCCCTTAAAACATATAATGACCCTATAAACTGGGTAACTAACCTACCAATCGTCTTATTAAGTCTTCGCACAACGTGCAAAGAACCTATTAATTGCAGCCCGGCAGAACTTGTCTACGGCACCACATTACACATTCCAGGCGAATTCTTCACACAATCACCAATAGTTCCAGACCCTAACATGCCCCACTATCTCCAACAGTTAAAACAAATAATCAGCAAATTAAAGTATACAGCCCCAATCTTAAAAAACAAACCATATTTTGTAAACCCCGATCTATTTCGCACATCACATGTCTTCATAAAGCATAATGCAATAAGCCCCACCCTACAACAACCTTACGATGGGCCTTACAAAGTAATCAAACGATACGAAAAGTTTTTCAAAATTTTAATTAAAGATAAATTGGACACCGTATCAATAGACAGACTAAAACCTGCTTACTTACAATAGCCGCACAATTTTGATAACACTCATTCCTCTCCCCAAGTCCCACAAATAAAGTCATTCAATTTATGTCATTTCTTTGTAAAATGACAAGTAATGACTTCCCTTTCATTACCTGTCATTGTTTTCTTCTCTCTCAGGAGGGAGATATGTTACAGTTACATCTAGCAACCATGTGTCGATCACACAGTTCGATCAAGACACCTATGAAAATGTTTTAATGTTGTTAGATACGAAATAAATAAAAGGGTTTTCCCGTTTTCGCTCTGATCCAAATTCATTTGTGTTTATTATTTTGCTTTACATGTTATACTAGTTTAACGTTCTTAGTTATATTTTTACACATGTAGAGTAGTTTATAATACAACGTATATCTCCTACTCTACACATACATACATACATACATACATACATACATACATACATACATAAATACATAAATACATACATACATACATACATACATACATAAATACATAAATACATACATACATACATACATACATACATACATACATACATACATACATACATACATACATACATACATACATACATACATACATACATACATACATACATACATACATACATACATACATACATACATACATACATACATACATACACACACACACACACACACACACACACACACACACACATACATACATACATACATACATACATACATACATACATACATACATACATACATACATACATACATACATACATACATACATACATACATACATACATACATACATACATACATACATACATACATACATACATACATACATACATACATACATACATACATACATACATACATACATACATACATACATACATACATACATACATACATACATACATACATACATACATACATACATACATACATACATACATACATACATACATACATACATACATACATACATACATACATACATACATACATACATACATACATACATACATACATACATACATACATACATACATACATACATACATACATACATACATACATACATACATACATACATACATACATACATACATACATACATACATACATACATACATACATACATACATACATACATACATACATACATACATACATACATACATACATACATACATACATACATACATACATACATACATACATACATACATACATACATACATACATACATACATACATACATACATACATACATACATACATACATACATACATACATACATACATACATACATACATACATACATACATACATACATACATACATACATACATACATACATACATACATACATACATACATACATACATACATACATACATACATACATACATACATACATACATACATACATACATACATACATACATACATACATACATACATACATACATACATACATACATACATACATACATACATACATACATACATACATACATACATACATACATACATACATACAGGTCCGTGAAGTTGGCGTATTCATAGTAAAACAATTAATTTCTTTTATATCTATAATTTTGTGCTCATTTTGTGCTATTTATTGCTGTATTGTTCTAATTTTGTGCTCATCTCCTATAATTGTTATAAACAAAATAAAATGAATACGCTAACTTCACGTTTGCGTATTCATAGTGAAAAATTTATTTTTATTTATAGCTATAATTTTGTGCTCATTTTGTGCTATTTATTGCTGTATTACTCAAATTTTGTGCTCATCTCCTTCAATTGTTATAAACAAAATAAAATAAATACGCCAACTTCACGCTTGCGTATTCATAGTGAAAAATTTATTTTTATTTATAGCTATAATTTTGTGCTCATTTTGTGCTATTTATTGCTGTATTGCCCAAATTTTGTGCTCATCTCCTTCAATTGTTATAAACAAAATAAAATGAATACGCCAACTTTACGCTTGATTATTCATAGTGAAAAATTAATTTTTATTTGGAGCTATAATTTTGTGCTCATTTTGTGCTATTTATTGCTGTATTGCCCAAATTTTGTGCTCATCTCCTTCAATTATTATAAACAAAATAAAATGAATACGCCAACTTCACGCTTGCGTATTCATAGTGGAAAAATTATTTTTTTCAATAGCTATGATTTTGTGCTCATTTTGTGCTATTTATTGCTGCATTGCCCAAATTTTGTGCTCATCTCCTTCAATTGTTATAAATAAAATAAAATGAGTACGCCAACTTCACGCTTGCGTATTCATAGTGAAAAATTAATTTTTATTTATAGCTATAATTTTGTACTCATTTTGTGCTATTTTGCTGTATTGCCCAAATTTTGTGCTCATCTCCTTCAATTGTTATAAACAAAATAAAATGAATACGCCAACTTGACGCTTACGTATTCAAAGTGGAAAATTTAATTTTTTTAATAGCTATAATTTTGTGCTCATTTTGTGCTACTTATTGCTGTATTACTCAAATTTTGTGCTCATCTTCTTCAATTGTTATAGACAAAATAAAATGAATACGCCAACTTCACACATGCGTATTCATAGTGAAAAATTAAAAAAATATATAGCTATAATTTTGTGCTTTTTATTGCTGTATTGTTCTAAATGAAACCATTATTATATTCTATGTGATAGATACAATTCATTTTATGACTTTCTAGCTCAATACTTTTTATTGTAAACTTTTAACTTACAATTTACTCACTATAACATGTCAAGGGCGATATGATAAAAAGTATTTTTACCTCCCGCTACCCTTGGTAAGGGAGGTATAGGGATCGTGCTAAAAATCGCATATCGAGATTTTGGTAAATGAGCACGTTTTAAGGTCCCTAGAATCCAATTTTAACATTTTCACGATGATGTCTGTGTATATGTGTGTGTGGATCCTCTACTCTAACTAAAATACTATCATTCAAAAAATTTTGAAACTACATATATATTTTTTAACAGTAATAGCTTGGTTTTCAAGCTTTCTAGTGAGTAGAAAAATATAAATATAGGGATTTGTACAAGATGAAGGGGGACACAATTCTATTGGGAGGCATGGTAATAAAGTTATGTATTTTTAAATGACCATTATGCACTTTTTAGTTCATCAGAGGAGAATTTTTTCTATTGATATCAATATTGTATTACTATTACATAACAATTTTTCCGAAAAGAGTAGCTTTGAACTTTTGTTAATGTACAGTAATAATATTAACATGGTCTTCTAATAGGACAACTTTAGTCTAATTTAACCGACTTCGTATTTGTTATACATCTCCATGTTAGAAGAGTTATCCTGGATATATATACAGTGAACCCCCGGTAATCCGACAAACGTTTTGCAGGGCAGTGTCGAACTATCGAATTTGTCGGATTATAGAGTAGTGCCTAAGACACCCTATAGTCCGGAATTTTTTGCAAACGAGTACCTTGTAATCCGACGAATTACAGATCCAGTGATAAGATTCTATATGTTATACTCTGAAGTACAAATCATACTTCATTATGTATGTCAAATTTAGTAAATTAAACACAATAGAGAGCTTACGTTTTATTATGAAATTAACGTCATTAATGCTATAGAACTTACAAACAATAATAACTTTACATTAGGTAATATGTAATTGTGTACAAACAAATATACATACTAAAATAATCAAAAATTACGAATAATAATTATACTATGAATCAATCATCATCAAATCAATACCTACGCGTCCAGCACATTAGTGGTGGGGTCATGTCGGATTACAGGGGGTGCCGGATTAGCCAGAGGACGGATTACCGGGGGTCCACTGTATATATATATTCTTTATATATATATATATATATATATATATATATATATATATATATATATATATATATATATATTTAAATTCGAATATGGTCACATATCTCATTTTTATACAACCCCATGCAACATTTATATCGTTGATATAGAATAATTCTTTATCTAATGGACCGAAATGACATAAAAATATTATATTTTACTAGTAGTTATGATGTTGAAAATGTTGATGTTGAAAATATGAAAAATATATAACTTTGTTTTCATTTTTCATATTTTCAACATCAACATTTTCAACATCATAACTTCTAGTAAAATATAATATTTTTATGTCATTTGGGTCCATTAGATAAAGAATTATTCTATATCAACGATATAAATGTTGCATGGGGTTGTATAAAAATGAGATATGTGACCATATTCGAATTTCAATATATGTCATAAAATATTTAAAAAAAATCTGATGTGGCCAGCACATTACCTTCCGTCAGTTCTATGTATTTTGTATAAATGTCATACAGAAAGCTCCTTGCAAAAGATTATATTTCTTGTACATTACCTTAAGGCAGTTGCAAGTATTTTATACAAATTCCATACAGAAAGTTTCTAACAAAAGATCCTATATTTCCAGTAAAATTATAACATAAACATACTGTCAACTGCACTTGACACTGACACCTTTCAATCAGAATTTTCTTAATGTAGCAGCTGTTTCCAGAGTTATAGCAAAGCTGACTAATATATATGATATTTAATTTCTTTATAATTTTTTAACTCTATGTCCATTTAATATGAAGTATAAAATGCATTCAAATCGCATAGAGAATAAATAATTCTTTAATATTTATAACAACATTAAATGTGAAAAAATGATATTTAACATCGTTTTTTCAAGAAAAACTGTTAAAATCTTCAAATGAGGGTACTTCCGGTTGACCAATTATAACCAAAATCTAATCAGCTCTTCACATGGATGTAACGAAGAGGAATACGAAAGAATTATAATTTTTGGAATTGTGGTATTAGAGTTATCGCATTAGAAAATTTTGTCACACACAGACACACACACACACACACACACACATACAGACATCATCGTAAAAATAGTAAAATCGTATTCTAGGGACCCTAAAACGTGCTTATTCATCAAAAACTCACCACCGAATTTTTTGACCAAAGACAATACCTTCCTTACCTAAAGGTGACGGAAGGTAAAAACACTATAGCTTCTCATTGTAATAATAAAAACTAAACATTAATTTATAACAATATTGTTATTAACAATATGTTTGGGAGAAGGGATATACCGTAAGCATGTTAGAATCGTGGAAGAGGACAAACAGACTGCAGGAAGGAAAAAGACAGTTATAGATCAGCCGATCAGCGTCCCGATTATGTTGTGGTAGATGTGGCAGGGCGTGGCACGGCCACAGCTGGCTAAAACTATCTGTTTCCCTCGCAGTCTATACGTCTTATTCCACGCTTCTACCATGCTCACGTCACAAATCCCTTCCCCAAATTTTAAATAATTATTTTCTTGTAAAGTACGAATAATTAATCGATTTAAAAAAATATTGGTATTTTATTTTTCGATCTAGTATTATATTATGTAGAAATAAAAATTTGATCACACCCCATTACTTCGAGAAAAATGATATTCAACATTAGAAAAAATAATGTTACAATATGAAAGTAAGCTATGTAACAAACAAATTTAATAACACAGTTGAAAATAGTTTTGTTTAGTAGATCACATTGATATTTTAGATAATAAGAAATTAATGGGGTCTCGTGGCCGCGTGCATGTGAGTGTCGTCGTGAATCTGACAAACCGGGTTCGATCCCGATTTTATTTCTCCTGGTACAGTTAGGTTAGGTACCTTAAATAATTATAAACGTAAAATATAATTTACCGTCAACAAGACTATTGGATATTACACGGTGTTTTATTTCACTGTTCATTTATTTTGAATAATTAATTAAGAATTTTCTGAAATGTTTTCGGGTGAATTGTGGAGAGAGGTTGCGTAATTTATAGTTCTTCTAATAATGTTATTAGCGGTGAATTGTGAATGTTCACATTACCTGACGTACCTTCACAAATCACTCCTTATAAACATTCTAGGAAAAGCTGCAAATTAGACAACCTCCCTTCACAATTCACCTAACAACATTGCAAGGGGCCCCCCGAACTTGTAACTGGCTTCTAATATTTTCTCGTCGTTACATTGATTTACTTTACCCTTCTGATAACATCATTTCATTAGTTGTTTTGTTCTTTACGACAAAAACCGCATATTGCATTATTTTTACTCTGTATTATGCTCGGTATTATGCTAGAAATTGTTTGCGTTGCGATTCACATTCACTCTGGAATGTTTTTTATTTTATTCCATGTTTATTTTTCAATGTGTCTACACTAAGTAGGTATGTATCTACCGCGAATTATTATTTCAAATTACATTATATATTCATACAATTTTCGAACATCGTAACTTTTTACCACTCGTGTTTTCGAACACAGTCAGTAGATGCAGTATTTACCGGTAGAATTTTCGTAAATGCCTATGTATTTTCTATAAAATCCATAGAGAGTTGCTTGCAAAAGATTCTAAACTTCTTGTATGTACATTACCTTTCGACAGTTGTATGTATTTTACACAAATTCCATACAGAAAGTTTCGAGCAAAAATATCCTATGTTTCGAGGTTTCGAGTAAAATTATAACACAAACTACGAATATGTCAATTAACACTGACATCTTTCAATCAGAATTTTCTTAATATAGCAGCTGTTTCTAGCATAGCTAGCTAATTTATGAAATTTTATTTCTTTATCATTTTATAACTTTATATCTATTTAATATGAAATATAAAATGCAGTCAAATTGTATAGAGAATATATTGTTCTTTAATATTTATAATAACATCAAGTGTAAAAAATGACATTTAACATCGTTAAAACTGTTAAAATCTTCAAATGAGAGTACTTCCGGTTGACCAATTATAACCAAAATCTAATCAGCTCTTCATATGGATGCAGCAAAGAGGAATACGAAAGAATTATAATTTTTGGAATTGTAGTATTAGTTATCGTAAACGAAAATTTTGTTACACACACACCCACACATACAAACACATACACACACATATACACACATATATACACACACATACACACAGACTCATACACACACATACACACCACCCACACCACCCACACACACACATACACACACGCACGAACGCACGCACGCACACACACACACACACACACACACAAACACACGCGCGCGCGCGCGCGCACACACACACAATCATCGTAAAAATAGTAAAACTGTATTCTCTGGACCTTAAAACGTGCTTATTCATTAAAAACTCACCACCGATTTTTTTGACCAAAGACAATACATTCCATACCTAAAGGTGACGGAAGGTAAAAAGAAGACAAGTATCATGGCTATTGCCACTAATAAACCTGTATATTGTCAATGTTCGGACTTTAAAACGTTTAAGAAAAACATTATTAATTATTAAATGTGTTAATGTGTATAAGTTTTACAATGTATATGCTTTGTATTTTTGTTCTTATGCTATCCAGTCATTGGGCTTGACCTGTTGGATAGTCTATTCTTAAATAAATAAATAAATAAATAAATATTTATGTATTAATTAATTTTGAAATAAGTCAATAATTGAAAGAGTGATTCATAATGTTTTAATTTTTTTAAGCTAGTTTCAAACTAAACTGACTATAATTCTGAAATAAATAGTAGGTTATTTTTGATGAAATTGACAGTATTTGGGATCACTAGTAACTTATATTAGTTTAAGAAAATATAAAGATATATGGCGAGATGTATCATTCCAATCAAACAAATCAACGCTGATAATCAAATGCCCCTAACTTTTAAATCATTGGTTCAACATTTTAAATATTTCATGTGATATATTTGAAAATAATTACTTCTCTCCGAAACGTAAATAGACTTTATTGTTATTATACAATTTATATTTTGTTTATAAAAATTAAAGAAATAACAAATATGCACTTTTATTAAACTTGGCACATAAAAATTCGTTTTCTTGATTCAGTACCTATTTGAAAAATAAAATATTAGCAAACTTTTATTTTTATCTGTCAAACTATTTTTATTTGTAATTTTTGTATAAGTGAACAATTATTATTTATGGGGTCTCGTGGCCGCGTGCCTGAGTGTCTGGTCGCGAATCTGGGGAACCGGGTTCGATCCCGACCGACGTCAAATATTTCGAATTTTAAATGGCACAACATTGACCTCTGTGGTGCACTCTCCACGCCAGCAATGAGTGCCCGTGAGGCGACGCCTGGTAAACGCCCGTACGATACAAATATGTCATCATCATTACCGATATCTGCGAACAAAGCAGATTGGCACACCCAGCAATGGGTAATATGCCATGATGATATATTTATAGTTATTTATTTTATTTATTGTTTTAGATACAGCTCTATAAACAATATCTAATAATAAATACATATTATAAAACAAAAAGAAAAATGTACAGATATTTAAAAAATCGTTGAATTTAATGAGCTTTGAGAAAAAAAAATATCTGAAAAGCGCGATCACACCCCTACAACAGTCACTTTGGTACTGGCTAAGAAAATAGTAACGCCTAACTCGACATTTTTTTTGTGGGGTAAACTATTCCAAGCCTACCCCCCAGCTAGCTCGCTTCTCACCAACTCAAAAGACTAGACGGGTAAGGTCTTAACAGCACATAAGATCCACGTCTTTTCTTTATTAGATACTCGTAAATAAAGAATATCTTATTTTTGTCATAATAAACATGTAAAACTTAAAATAACACAAAATGAGCACAAAATTATAGCTATAAAAAATTAAATTTTCACTATGAATACGCAAGCGTGAAGTTGGCATATTCATTTTATTTTGTTTATAACAATTGAAGGAGATGAGCACAAAATTTGCGCAATACAGCAATAAATAGCACAAAATGAGCACAAAAATATAGCTATTATAAACATTTTTCACTATGAATACGCAAGCGAGACGTTGGCGTATTCATTTTATTTTGTTAATAACAATTGAGGAGATGAGCACAAAATTTGGGCAATATAGCAATAAATAGCACAAAATGAGCACAAAATTATAGCTATTAAAACATTAAATTTTTTACTATGAATACGCAAGCGTGAAGTTGGCGTATTCATTTTATTTTGTTTATAACAATTGAAGGAGATGAGCACAAAATTTGAGTAATACAGCAATAAATAGCACAAAATGAGCACAAAATTATAGCTATAAATAAAAATTAATATCTCACTATGAATACGCAAGCGTGAAGTTGGCGTATTCATTTTATTTTGCTTATAACAATTGAAGGAGATGAGCACAAAATTTGGGCAATACAGCAATAAATAGCACAAAATGAGCACAAAATTATAGCTATAAATAAAAATTAATTTTTCACTATGAATACGCAAGCGTGAAGTTGGCGTATTCATTTTATTCTGTTTATAACAATTGAAGGAGTTGAGCACAAAATTTGAGTAATACAGCAATAAATAGCACAAAATGAGCACAAAATTATAGCTATAAATAAAAAGCAATTTTTCACTATGAATACGCAAGCGTGAAGTTGGCGTATTCATTTTATTTTGTTTATAACAATTAAAGGAGATGAGCACAAAATTAGAACAATACAGCAATAAATAGCACAAAATGAGCACAAAATTATAGATATAAAAAAATTACTTGTATTACTATGAATACGCCAACTTCACGGACCTCATACATACATACATACATACATACATACATACATACATACATACATACATAAAATCACGCATTTCCCACTTAGTGGGTTAGCACAAACCCGAAACAATAATAACAAACAATAATAATAATAATAACAATACCAATAATAATAATAATAATAATAATAAGTAAACGATTTTCCGTAGCGAAATACCGCAACAGGACCACAGTAATAATTACGAAACAATCATCCTTCGCCACACATTCCTGTCTAAGCATACTTATTTTGCTTCTGTCACATTCATAATCGCATTCATACACGCTCTTCTTCACTTATCACTCGGAAACTTTCTCTCTTTTAGCATCTTATCAATCACGTCCATCCACTTACACACTGAACGGCCACGCAATCGAACACCCTCAATATCATCAAGATATACGCTTTACAAGCCGTTCACTCTTCATTTTCTCCATATGACCAAACCATCTCAACTGGCTCATTCCTACTCTTTTAACAACATTCTTCCTAACCATACATTCTTTATACACCAAATTATTCCCCACGCGGTCTCGTCTTACATATCCACATACACCACGAAAATACCCCATTTCTACGGCAGACAGTCTCTTTTTATGCTTTCCCGTCCATGCCCAACATTCGCTTCCATACTTCAAAGCGGGCACTAGCACTCTATTATACACAATTAACCAAGCTTCTCTAGATACGTTTACGTTTCGATCAAACGTACACAGAGCACCCCTTACCTTACACCCCGCACTCACTCTTCTTTCAATTTCTCTATCAATTAGAACATCCCTTGACATTATGTTACCCAAATATACAAACTCATTAACTTGCTCCAGTTTCACTCCATCCACCAACACACTGCACACAGTTACCAATTTACTCCTTTCAAATACTAACACCTTGGATTTATCAACATTCAACTCCAGATTCATACTTCTTCAAACTACATGTATTCTCTCTATCATTCTTCTGAGTTGCTCTTAATTTTCACCTAAAATAACTACATCATCCGCATACGCTAACGCAGGCGCAATACTTTCACCAATATGTACACCATCCATTTCACTCAATTCTCTCCGTAACAACACATCCAGTATATAAGTTAAACAGCCACGGAGACATACCACAGCCCTGTTTCACACCAACATTTATACGAAACCAATCACTTAACCTACCATCTATTCTTACAGCAGCCTCTCACCCTAATACAATGCTCGAATCGCTCCCAGTCAGGTTCCATTCACGCCATACTCCCTGAGTACATCCCACAAACAGAGGCGTAAATAGCCTATGGCCGATATGGCGGCGGCAATAAGCGCCTTATTCAAGAGGCGCTAAATGGATGAAATTGCGATTGATATTGTCATTGAATTTTGAATTAAATGTCATACTTTTTCTATCGATTTTACTCAAGTAGTTTCCCGCATAATGCAAATAATAAATAAATTCTCAGCAGGTACCCTATTTATATTTACTTCATTGTAGACATCAAGCGTCTGGACGTGTAAGCGTAAGCATCCCAATATCAATTTCTCACCCTCTTGTTGCATTACTTGTGCCTGCGAACAGATGCACAAGAAACTCGCCTCACTAACGAGCGGCAAATTTGAATAGAACATTGCTATTGGTAATCCATTTTTACACAGCTGCATGAATACTACTACTCAGATCGATAATAAGGGAATCGGTACTAAGCCCTCCATTACGTTTGGTTAGTGTTTGTGTTCGTATTTCATATCTTATTTCAAATTAATATTATAAATATAGTATTTATTGATACTTCAAGTATATTCCTGGTGCAAAAGGGCAAAAGGTAAGGTATGTAATGCAAATTATTTGTATTGTAATTTGTACTGTGACGCGAGGTAAACATGAATATTTAAATATCTTTTTTTATATTTTCTTTTAAACTATATATCGTTTTATTATTAATTTCGTCTTTAATTTATAAATTAACTTCATTTCAAATAAAAACAGAATTGTTTCATATTTCTTAAATTGTAACGTGTAAAGCTGACTTCTGTGTACACTGCACTGCGCTAGTTAGGCCCTGGTCATTAATTTTCTCAAGTATAGTTATTAGTTATTGTACAATTCTTTGTATTTTTAATATAAACATTCTCTAATATCAACGTCAACCTCTTGAGTACCATCACATTATACAATTTTGGATAAGTAAAAATAATTTTAAAATTTTTAAATTTATAATAATAAATTATTCCTTACAGTTTAAATATTTAGACTTTAGACCTACAATGTATATATGCCATGCCTCTTAAGAAGAAGTCAGGTTGGGAATATAAAAAAGCAATGGAGATACATTCTAAAACACAAGAACAACAATCTAAATTATAAGATACATGGTTACAGAAAGTGGCACCTACTTCTACATTATAAAAGTCAAACGAAGTTGTTGATTCTGAAACGTAGCAAAATCAAACAAATAGTGTATAAAGTTTAGCGATATCGAGGATTCGCCTGTAATACTAGAGAAAGAAAAATTGAAGAATTTGGAGAAGAAGAAAAAGAGTTATTTCCAAAAAATACACAACAAGAAGGGGCCAGCATGGAGATAACGGCTTCATCTGCATTAGATAAGATTTCCAATTTTCAAAATGAAGAAAAATTGGTGCAAAATGTCGATATAAATTTTAATTATCCGTCATCTTGGAATTTAATATCCGAAAGTTACAGAAATTTGTTAATATTGCATGGCCCTGATCATAAAGATATGTTTATCTATCCAACTTCGAATGATGGTCGTAGTTATAATAGGAAATGGATGTATAAAACTTTACCCAATCATGAAACACAATTCAGAAAATGTCTCTTTTACTCTGAAAACCAAAATTCACTGTTTTGTTTTCCATGTGTATTATTTTCTAAATCATCGTCGTTATTCGCAAATAAAGAAACTGGATTCTCAAAGTGGAAACAACTATATCCAAGAATTATGAACCACGAGCAATCTATAGACCATATAAATTGTTATACAACTTGAAAAATTTTAGGAAATGGGATGAATAGCGGCAAAGGTCTAATTGACGATGCATTTCAAAAACAGATACTCGAACAAACAAACAAATGGCGTTACATTTCAAGAATTGTTTTAAAATGTATAATGTTTTGCGCCAAAAACAATTTGGCTTTAAAAGGACATGACCAAAATTCTAGAATATTTTTAAATTTAATATATTTAGTTAGTGAGTTTGATATGACTTTGAAGCAATTTTTAAATAACAAAGTTAAAGGTCAAATTACATATTTAAGCCCACATATCTAAAATGAATTTATCAGTCTTTAGCCTGTAAAGTAAGACAAAATATAATTGACGACATAAAAATTTCTAAATATTATAGCATTATATTTGATAGTACTCCTGATTGTTCACACAAGAAGCAGTTGTGTCAAGATCATAAGATTTGTCAAAATTTCTATAGAAAATGTGTCCATAGGAGAGCGATTCATCGATTTTACTTCGTCAAAAGAAAAAATTTGAGAAGGGCTTGCTAACGAAATACTCGAAAAGCTAAAAAAAGATGAGTTAGATTATAGAGACATAAGAGGACAAGAATATGACAATGGAGCTAACATGGCTGGGAAATATAATGGTGTACAAGTCCAAATAATACAGAAAAATAATCTCGCCAAATTTGTTTCATGTGCGTGTAATTCTCTGAATTTAATTGGTGTACATGCCGCCAGCAATAATGTAGAAATGATAACATTTTTTAGAATAGTCCAAAAAATATTAATTTTTTTGTGCTTTCTACTAAAAGATGGGAAAAATTTACTACAGTTTTATAAATTACTCTTAAAGGGCATAGTGATACAAGGTGGCGTTCTAAAGACAAAGCTATTACTGCATTGCACTCTGAAGTAGATAATTTTTTAATACTGCTACAGCAAATATCTGAAGATGCTTCTTATGGCGATGGTGTAGCTTCTGCAAAATTGTTACTTACCAGCATGATATCTTTAATTTCATATTTGCCTTAATAATGTGGTACAAAATTTTGTAGAAAATAAACATTTTTAATAATCAGTTGCAAACAATTTAGAAACGAAGGATTAGATAGTATAATGGTTGAATACGAACAAAAATGTGCAATTCTTGATATAAACCCTTTTCCAGAGAATAAAAGAAAGCGCTAAAAGAAAATATTATCAGGTTAAAACGCAACAGATGAAGGAGCAGATTTTTCAGCTAAAGATCATTTAAAACATCTCTTCTACGAAGTAAATGATGTGATTATAAAACAATTGGATGATAGATTAAAAATGTAGGTACATATAACATCATTATTTAAATTTTTAACCGGAAAACCTTTACATGAAATGTCACTTTCAGACTTAAAAAAAGAGCAGCCGACTTATGCAGGGAATACGAGAGAGAATTAGATTGTTTTCAATTTCAGAATGAACTAGAATGTTTTAAAACTCAGGCACAAACTATTTTCAAAAATTTAAAAGATCTTCATCATCTTAAAATTCTAGAAGAAATGGTTAAATGGGATTTGTGCGAATCATATCCTAATATCACAACTTCTTTGCGGATATTTCTTTGTCTACCTGTAACAGTTACTACTGGTGAAAGAAGTTTCAGTAAACTTAAACTTATAAAAAATTATTTCAGGTCAACCATGAACCAAATTAGACTTAATAGTCTAAGTTTACTTTCTATAAAATATAGTGTATTAGCTGAAGTGGATTTTAATTCTGTTATTGATGATTTTGCAAATTCAAAAGCGCGAAAAATTAAAATTTTATAAATAAAATACTGTTTTTTGTTTTGTTTATTTCTGAATGCTTAAACATTACATGTACTAATTAATTCTTTAATATAAGCCACGAGCGGACAGGTGACTCGAGCAACCTTGAAGTGTTTGGAATCAGCTGATTTGTGTGCGCATGTCACTTTGACAATAACAATGTCACTTTGATAATATAAATGTATTGACTTATTTTCATTTTAAACTGACAAAAAATTTGTATTTTACAATTTTCAAATAGCACTGAACATTAAATTAAAAATATTTTTTTATCAGTTCAAAATCAAAATAAGTCAAAACATTGGTCTTGTTAAAGTGACATGCGCACACAAATCAGCTGATACTAAGCATTTCAAGGTTACGTGTCTGCTCGCACCCTATACTACATATGTACATATTGTCTATGCGAATATGTTTAATAAATGTAAGTTTCTTTAACGTGCTTTAATAAATAAATTTTAATACGATTATATGGAGATATTTTTATTTTACACGCGTGAATTTATAAAAGGCGCATTTTTGTTGGCTAGCCACAGGAATCTTAATTGCTAGTTACGGCTCTGCCCACAAAGTATCTCGAAAAACACTATTATACGCCTTTTTTAAATCAAGAAAGCCAAAGAAAACCTTGTTCTAGTCAAGCAACTTCTCAACAATCGTACGAAGAGCAAACAATTGATTGACGCATCCCCTTTCACGCAAAAAACCACCCTGAACGTCACTAATTTTTGAAATTGTTAAGGTTCGCACTTTATGAATTAAGACCTTACCAAAAAGTTTCCCGATTGCACTCAACAAACTTATCGCGCGAAAATTCGTACATTCACCCGAACTGCCTTTGCCTTTGAATAATGGACAAATAACAGCTTTTTTCCAATCACTAGGAACCACGCAACGTTTCAAATAAAATTGAAATAAATAAAATAACCATTCAATAACTTTCACTCCTCCATATTTCAACATCTCATTTGTAATCCCATCCAAACCCGCAGCCTTACCATGCCTTACACGCCCCAATGCATCACATATATCACTTTCATCTATATCATAATCATCTTCAATATAATTTTCACTACCAGTTTCACTACAATCGTCCCACTCAATCTCACCTCCATACAAACCTTTAAAATACTCGCAACATCTATTCCTCACATCTGATTCATCCCACAATAACTCTCCATTCGCACTTCTCACAGCTTTCACAACTCGACCACTTCCACTCCGCAGTCTCTTCACACTCAACCAAACCAGTCGCTTATTCGTACTAAAATCATTTGTCAATCTTTCACTCAACAAGTCATCAAATCGCTTTTTACTTTCTCTCACCACTTGCTTTATCCTTATATTCTTCCTTCTATACTCTAACAAACATTTTTCTCGCAAGCGCCCAGGCGAATGCTTAACATTTAAAAACTTCAAATATGCCTTTTTTCCTCAGAAATCGCTTCTTTCACCTCATCATTCCACCATGCATTTTTCGGACAAGAGCCTAATCTGCTTTCACCACAAACTTCTTTTGCACATTTGAGAAGGGAATCCTTAAATTTCATCCAAGCTTCATTTATATTACAATCAAATTTAGACTCACATTCGCGCAAGGATTCATTCAATCTTTCAACATACTGCATTCTAACATCTTCATTCAAAAGAGCAAAGGATTTTACGCGAAATATTTTCACAGAACATTTCACCTTCTTTCGCCAAAATTTATTCAACCGCATTCGCGATACAACCAAATAATGATCATTCGTACCCAGTTCAGCGCCTCGTTTCACACGCGTGTCTACTACCATACTCCTTAATTGTTCATCATAGACAACGAAATCAAGCACACTACGTTAATTCTGAACCACATTCTCGTAGGTGTATATGTGAGCTAGCTTATGTTTGAAAATGGAACTCGAAATGAATATATATCTCTCCAAACAAAATGAACCAATTCTCTCACTATTGTAGTTCACTCGACAATCACCAAAACGTGCCAAAAGACTCTCAGATTCACTTCGTTTAACACCCACTCATCCATTCAGATCACCACACACTATTACTCTCTCACCGGATCATACAAATCAATTACACTATTTACCGAATTCCAAAACTGATCTTTTTCAAAGTCATTTTCGGGTCCGTAAGCGGACACAACGAAGATTCGTCGAAACTCGCGAGGAAGTACATCCATAACTTTGTACAAACGGCTTGATTCTTTCACTCACAAGTATACCTAAACCATGCTTTACATGCTCATTCTCACGAACGCCCGACCACAAACAAAATATGCCTTCTACTTCTTCCTCATAATATCCTTTCCTCATTGTCTCACTTACACTCAAAACATCTACACTGTACATTCGCATTGCATTCATCAACTCATTCTCTTTCCCATTCACACTTCTGACATTCCACGTCCCCAACTTACAATCATCATACATTCTCCATTTATTCTTTATTTTTATTTAAATAGATAATATAGAAAAGAAAGGTAAAACGGGTTTTATCGGTAAAGGAATAAGTCAAAGCAGCTTACGAGGCTCGTCCTTGACTGAAGGATAACAGATAGAATAGAAAGCCTTATAGTAACATTACATTACCATTAGTTTCTCCTTTTTATTATTTATCAAATTTTAGAATCTTTAATGAAATTTGTATATTTAAATTTATCTCTGTCAAACTGTCATTTAAAAATAAAATATCACGTTACCACGTAACTAATAAATAAATTTTTGTACAATACAAAATTATAATATATAAAAATTAAACCTAATATCAAACGCAAATAAAATATAATACTTATCTGAATAACTCTGCCGAAACTGATAACGGGATGATTAATATAAGTCTAAAATAAGCCTTCGTTTATTCAAAAAGGGCCGACAAAACCAGTGGTGCTACCACGCGACATTGACATTGATATGTTCCCCTTACTGCACTTTACCCCTTCCCATGGTCACTTGTCAATCTAAATATATTGGAACTACACGATATTGCTATTGCTTTATTTTTTATTGGTATGTAGAAATTATTGACTTGATAGAAAGCGACAATATAATGTTGTTGCTTTAACCATTTCGTGCAATATATTTTTGACAAACAATACGAACTCAACTTTCGAAAACAATTTACAGAATTTTTTCATCGAATACGTGTTCAACTTAAACACTATATTTTATTACTTGATTATCTACAACTTCATCCGAAAGTTAAAGTTGATTGTGAACTCATAGATATATTGTAACTTTGCCCAATTAATTTCTGATAAGTATCAATAGGATAAAAACCTAACAAACAAATGCTTAATTCTATTTTAGATGATAATCTAAAGTAAATTGATTACTTTGAATTCTAATTATTCTGCGAATTAAATTGAAGTCTCGTAATAGTCGTTTTCGGTTTTCGTTATTCAAATGATTGTATGCACAGGCATGTCACAATGTTTTTGAAATATACGTAAATTTATCAATCCAAGCCGAAGATATCCGAATCATTTATCAATGATTTATTATCGATGCGGTATAGTACAAAATAGCAATTGACTTGACTATGATTTGTTCGTTTAATATATCAAGTCAATATCAATTACAATATGGCATGGTTCCACCACTGAGCTGACAGGAACCAGTCAATCTTGTTTCACAGCACAAATTTTTTCTACCTGCGGGAAGAAATATAAATTTCAATGTCGTCAAGATCAATTACCAATATCATCAACGCGAGAAACAACACAATTGTTAAAAAACGATAGCTTATACCACTTCCTGATTAGCTGCCTACTTATCATAATGCTACCAAAATGTACGATATCTACAATTATGTATTAAAATCCTTAAAATTACGAGCTTTCGCAATGAATATATAAAATAAGTTCGCAAAATATTCTTTGTAATGTAAATATATTAAATAAAGTTTATCAATCCTTTGTATATACAATACCTTTTAACAAATTAATTATTATTATTAATAGTGTTTACTAATGTAATTGAAGATATTCGAGAAAAATAAAAATTGACAAATAATTTTTAATAAAATATTCTAGGTGACTAAATGAAAATAAATAAAATATAACAATTAGTAGAATTAAGATGAATGTAAGTGCTATTTTTTATTTGAATTTAAATCAAGGAAAGAAAGAAAAGAATGCTAGCCGGCGGGAATTGAACCCACGATCTCAGCATTTGTACTGCTGCGTGTTACCATATACAATATAACAATGTTATACAACTTAACAAGCTAAAACAACATTTGTTGTTGTTGTTTTTATTACTGATATTGCATTTTAGCTTTTAAGTTGTATAATAATTTAATTTTAAACAGTATGTTAAAAATAAACTTCCTGTTTAAATATAATTATCAATTCTGTTAAAATTTTAACACACGTATTAAAATTAGGTGTTAAAACTGTATATTTTAACCTCATTCAAATCGATGCCTTTAAAATTTTAACCTATGCTTTTACAACAAAATTGTAGCAGCATTTGAATATATTGCGCTTCTAATTAATGAAAATGTAATAGAAAATGAAAGAAAGTTACTGTGGGTGAAATATGTAATTAACATAATTCGAGCAAGATCCACAACTGACCATTGAATGGTATTCCAAGAGCACGATGATACGATTTAAACATAGTTCTTTATTATAAACTATTAAATGCCGTTAATATTCATCAGTAGGTATTGGGGCGGTTGAGCCTGGGAAAATTTTGCCTACCATGGGAATTTCCAGTTTCTTTGATGTTGCCGACTTCCGGCCAGGTGTTAATTACAGGTGCGCAATGACCTTGCAAAGTTAATAACCTTAATTGTAAATCATGTAAATGTAAACGTAACGAGTTTTAAAAATCACAGAATGTTACCTTAACTAATTATTGATTTTATTGATTGATTATTGTTTTTGAAATTGCTTACTAAGTACCAAAATAAATTAAAAGTCACCCCCGTACTCCCCCGGTCGTATTTTGGCTTAAAATATAACATATTAAAATTTGAAAACGCCAAAGCCCATTAAAAACAAAATAAATTTTGAAAAGAAATACATAGTGCCCAATACCCCTGAAACTCCCGGGGTTTGGGGATAACTACCGGGCGCGTCCCTGGGTGGCGGATAGGGGAACGGCCATATCGCTTTGGTGATATGGTTAGTGATAACTACATACAGGCGCTCTGGGCTTAAAACCCCATGCGTTCTGTTAAGGTTATCGCCGCGAACCATCCTCCTACGTGTTTGCGCCGTGCGTGGCGAGCCGTGTCGGAGGATGAAGGGATCCTGGTGGCTGAGTCGCAAGACAACACTCCAGTTTGGCTTGGATTCCGCCTAGACGGGCGGTCGAGGCTAACCCACCTTGATCAATCGGCTGCGACGTCGGGTCAGACTGCCGTCAAGGTGAGTCTTTGGAGTTGGTGGGCACACAGGAGGCCCAGCCGACGACGGTTTGCTAGTCAAACTCCTTCGGCTGGCTGGTCCCCTTCTCGTGTTGCTTGTCGACCTTGGGGGCTATATCGATCCGGTATGCTCTGGCGTTGAAGTTCAACGTCCCCTTTTGGGGCTCCCCGGTGGGTGGGGCGCCGGTGAAATGAATCTCCATTTCCCTTATGGATGGCTTTAAGAAGACTACCTTAACCCCAGCGGGTGCGTCTTCGGATACCCCGTTACCAACATCAGTAGCGGGTGCGTCTTCAGACACCCTGCTGCTAATGGTGCGTCCTCGGATACCTTATCTACAGCTCCCAAACCCAAAAGGCATCGCATCTGCGGAGCGGAGCAAAAGCGAAGGAGGAAGGCTCGCCAAGCTGAGAAGGCGGAAGCCAAATCAGGTGGCAAACCTCATTCCCCGTCTTCGGCGCAACAGGGAAAAGCTATCCCCGCTGGTTCTGGACAATCGTCCAGAACAGTGAAGATGGCTGGCTGCCCCGGCGGCGCCAAACGTATTAGGTCAGAGGGCTCTGAACCTTCTCCCAACCTTAGGAAGAAGAATCGTCCTCTCCCCAGTACGAGATTCTCGGCTCCCAAGCCTATTGGGAACTATTCAGATGCCACGAAAAGACATCTTAAAGTCGTGGTCATTTGCCGTAGCAACCCATTGGGGAAAATCTCCTCTCCTCAGGCCCAAACCCTGCAGGGCCAACTGTATCAAGAGTTGGACGACTGCTTGTTTGCCCGCAAGGAAGGAGAAGGGCCTCTTGTCTTCGACGGATGGCAACATTCCGGTGAGATCCTTCGTATCACCTGTGGTGACAACCATTCATTGGAATGGCTGAAATCCACGGTGCGTGGACTCCCCACTCGTTGGGACAACGCCCAATTAGAGGTCGTTGGGCTGGACCAACTTCCTCGTTTGGTCAAGGCAGCTGTCTGGATTCCGGGTAAAGCCGATGATAGAGAGACTGTCGTCCGGAGGTTGGCGGTCCAGAACAACCACCTCAAGGTTTCCAATTGGTGCGTCTTTCACGATGCACTAAAAGAGAAACCGCTGGGACGGCTGTTGATCTTCGGCATCAACTACCAGGATGCCAAAACTCTTGCTGAGAAGGGGAAGAAATTGAGGTACAGGTTCTCCCAACTCTCCGTTAAATTGAAGGTTGGTGATTCTGCACCACCTCAAACACAGTCAACAGAGACCGCGACTCAGTCTTCGCAGGATGCAACCCCAATGGAAGTAGGTTCCAACGAGGCTGCTGAACTGCAAGAGCTCGATTCTCTGCTAATTTCGCAGATTGCGTCAGTTTCTCCCAAGGATGATCCCCAACAATCCTCAACCTAAATTCCCTCCTCAAGCCCCACTATCCTTCATCCAAATAAGCCTGCAACACTGTCGGGCGGCGTTCTCCACTCTGAGACGACACCTAGACAGCAAGCAGAATAGTATAGCCCTAATACAAGAGCCTTGGGTAGTTAAAACCAAGATCTGTGGATTAGGCGACGAAAATATCTCTACCTTCACAGGATTTGGTATTGAAAAACCAAGGACATGCATTATAGTTCCTAAACAAATACAAGCTGTTATCCTTCAACAACTTTGTACACGCGATCTCACTGTAATTCTTCTTAGTGAAATCACCAAAAATACCAATGAAGACATTATTCTTGCTTCCTGTTATCTCCCTTCAGACTCTTCACAACTTCCTCCTAGTCCTGACCTAGTGAAGCTGATTGAGTTCTGTGAACAAAATCACAAACATCTAATCGTGAGCTGCGATTCTAACTCGCACCACCCAATCTGGGGGAGCAAAGATGCCAGAGGTAGATCATTTAGTGTATACATCACTAGCACTACCCTAGAAATACTTAACAAGGGCGATGAACCTACTTTTGTCACCACCCTAGCCACATCAAACATATCCAGCGACATATCAGGATGGTGTGTATCATCTGACCTTTCAATGTCTGACCACAGGTCGATATGTTTTACACTAAATGCTAAATGCATTAAAAAAAGGTTTTTCGTAACCCCAGGAAACCTAACATAACCGTATTCCTTGACCTTCTGTCTTCGGGAATTAAGGAATGTCAAGTACCCAAACAAATCAATATAGAAACACTTGAAAATTGCGCTAGTAATCTTCAACAGGTTCTTACAAAATCATACGAACAGGCATGTTTCGAAAGCATAATTCAGCCCACGAACGCACCATGGTGGTGTAGTGAACTAGGTAAAATGAGAACAATCGTTAGGAAATTGTTTAACAAAGGGAAGAACTCTAAAGCCGAAGCCGACTGGCGTTCTTTCCAAATAGAAAAAGCTAAATATAAAAAAGTTATACGACAAAAGCAGAGAACTGCTTGGCAGAACTACGTTAGCAATATCGAAGGAACTGCCCCTGTAGCTCGCTTAAAAAAATGTTCTCTAAGGACCCTAATCAACAACTCAGCTGCCTCGAACGTGAGGACGGCTCATACGCTACTTCCATTACAGAAAATAATGAAATTCTGCTAAAGTGTCGCTTTCCAGGCTGTGTAATTTCTCAAAGAAGTAGTTAGGCAGTTCAAGAACACTCCTTTTCGGAGGAGGCGTTCAAACTCTTTTCGGAGATCGTTGATGAAACACGCATAACCTGGGTGATAAGTGCTCTAAAGCCCTACAAAGCACCAGGATTAAATGGGATTGTACTTGCTCTCGTTAAGTGGGGCTGCAATCTGTTAATACACCATCTTATCTGGATTTTTAGAGCTTGCATCATCCTCACTTATGTTCCTCTTAAGTGGAGAGAAGTTAAGGTAGTATACATTCCCAAACCTGGACGTTTAGACTACTCAACACCTAAATTATATTGTCCAATAAATCTTACCTCAGTTCTCCTCAAAACTCTCGATAGACATATTAGGGATACTGCACTGGTTTGCAATCCACTGCACCCTAACCAACATGCTTATACTCAGGGTAGATCCACTGAAACTGCTCTTCATGCTGTGGTCAGAACGATCGATAAATATTTGGAATATAACAATTCCACCCTGGGAATCTTCATAGATATAGAAGGGGCTTTCGATAAATCCACCTTCGATTCTATAGTCAATGCTCTAGTGGAACACGGAGTTGAACTTCCTCTGTGCAAATGGATAAAATTCATGCTAGAGTATAGAGTAGTACAATTTTCTTCCGGGGAAACTAATATTAGAGACTATGTCACCAGACGCTGTCCACAAGGTGGCGTTCTTTCACCCCTTCTTTGGGCAATGTTGGTAGACAGCATTCTTATACTTCTTAACAACAATGGATACCAGACCATTGGATATGCAGACGACACAGTTCTGCTAAATGACAAATTTGAGAACATTCTTGCCAACTTGGCAAACAACGCTCTTAACTTGATCGAAAACTCGTGCAAGGAACACTCCCTTTCGGCAAATCCAACCATAACAGAGATAGTCCTCTTTACTAGGAAAGGCAAAATTGGCGATCTTAGGATGCCGAAACTCTTCAATCAAACTCTAAGTTTATCAAGCAGTGTCAAATATCTGGGTATCATAATTGACAGCAAACTCAACTGGAGTCTACATTTAACCAATAGAGTTGAAAAAGCCTGTATAGCCTTTTGGCAATGTCGCCGTACTTTGAGTCGAACTTGGGGCTTAACACCTAAGCTCACCCTTTGGCTATACACAGCCATTATCAGGCCAATGATTACATATGGTGCTATTGTCTGGTGGCCCAGAATCAGACAATCCGTAGCAACATCTAAACTAGAACATGTACAGAGGCTTGCATGTTTATCAATAACTGGCGCCATGCGCACTACACCAACGGCAGCAATGGAAATTCTTCTATGCCTTCCCTCTCTTAATATCTACATTGAGGAAGTTGCACTGAAGTCTGTCTTGCGCCTTTTCCAACTAGGTCTCTGGCCTAAAATAGGAGCAAACAGTAAACACTGCTCTATCTTCAAAGAAGCAGCCTTGCGGGCTCCACTTCTACAGATAAGTAACGACTACATTGCTCCAAAATTCTATTTTGAGAAACCATATCAAATTAAATTATACTGTCAGACATCTTCTATACCTGACATTCTCATTTCTTCTCCGAACAAACGAACCTGTCTGTCAGTATTCCCCTTGGTGTCTATGCCACCGTCTTTCAATCTGAAATTCTAGGTATCCTGCATAGTGCACTACTAATTAAAGAACATAAAGTTGAAAATAAGAATATCAGGATAGCTTCAGACAGCAAAGCAGTTCTTAAAAGCCTTAGTGGATTTAAATTCACTTCAGGTCTGGTTTAACTTTGTCATCTTGCACTATCAGATATATCCAAAAACAATATTGTGAAACTCTCTTGGGTAATGGGACACAATGGTATTGAAGGTAACATCTGTGCCGATAATCTAGCTAAACAGGGTTCGTCTGTTTCACCCTGGGGCCCAGAGCCTATGCTACCCCTAGCCAAATCGGTCCTTCGCAATATTACTCGAAACATTACCCTTTAAAAAATTTCAGCTAGTTGGAGAAATATATCCACCTGTAAACAAACGAGGAACCTTATTACTAAACCAACTTATAAGTTAGCCAATTATCTCATCAGACTTTCGAGGAACAACCTTAAATTTCTCGTTGAGGTCCTTACGGGACATGTTCGGTTCAACAAACACATGCACCGCATAAAAATCTGCGACAGTCCTCTTTGTAGAGGCTGTGAGATGGATGACGAAACAGTGGAACACATTCTCCTCGAGTGTCCCGCTCTAGCGTTAAAGAGAGGATCCATGTTAGGGGAATTCTGGCCTTCCATGGCCGCACTCAACTTCCCCCGCTGACTTGTTAGCCTTCTTCCTGAGCGTAGAATGGCGTCAAGATCGGTAGTTCGGAAGCTGTGCTCTAGGAGGTAGTACAATGGGCCCATTTGTGAGGCCTAAGTGCGCGTGGAGTTTCTTCACCCTCCACCTCAAATCCAGAATCCAGATCTCTGAAACTATGAGAAATTTCGAAAAAATAAATCAAATTTTACCCCCGTACTCCTCCTGTCGTTTCTTGGCTTAAAGTATAACATATTAAAATTTGAAAACACTAAGGCCCATTGAAAACAAAATAAATTTTGGAAAGATAAACATAGTGCCCAATATCTCTGAAACTATGAAGAAATTGGAAAAATAAATCTAAATTCGCCCCTACTTCCCCTGTCGTTTTTTGGCTTAAAATATAACATATTAAAATTTAAAAACGCTAACGCTCATTCCGCGAACGACATATTAATCAACACGTATAATTATTGTAATTTACATATGAAAAGCAAAGCATAGTCTACGCCTATGTATTGTTAAAATGTAAATAATAAAATAATAATAAATAGCAATAATAACAAATAGCAAATAATAAAAAAAGTTTGTTTCGTTATTTGAGCTACGCACAGTCGCGCAAACAATTTTAAAATGAAAAAAAATTGTATAAGGGAAAATGTGAAATGAGGAAAAATAATATAAAGAAAAATAATAAAGATAAATAGTATAAGGAAAAAATGTGAATAATCACGTTAAGAAAATATGCATAAAGAGATAACATATTCTGTTGCAGATAACATATTTATTTTACACGCGTAAAAAACAAAAAATTACGTAAGTGCAACAAGGATAGACAAACATGTTTAAATTGGTTTCTTTAGTTAACACATACTTAATACTGGTTCATTACACCGATTTCTTTGTACTGAACGAAGCGTCAACGGACACAGTTGAGAATTAAGTGTGTATTTTTATAAAATGCAAACACAGTAAATTATTGGCGACAAATAAATATATTTTATATAAAGTGTAATACAGCTTTTTGCAATTGTTCATAAAAATGTAAAGTTTAGAAAATTTGAAAAAGTAATTAGTAAGAATGTCAAAAAGTGTAAAATACGTGCATTGGTTCATACTTCGAATAATTGGAAGAGAATACAATTTTTATTAGATTCTTTTTTTTATAAAAAAAATATATTTTTACTGTTACAACTTGAACTTAATTAAGATGCTATAAGTTTGACTTGTTTTTAATAGTCACCTTTAGTTATTACAAAGATAATTTTGATACCTGGTTTTTTTACTTGAAGTCGCTGGGTTATTTAAAATAAGATGATGGAATATTTTTTTTTTCACTACTAGCTATACAAAGGTACTTTATTGATACAATAGAGTGCCGTGAAATTGAATTTTTCAGCCCAACTATGGTTACCGGTATATAATTTTTCATTATTAACTGATAATAAGTTAATAGTGAATAAATTTACATTTGTTTGATTATTCTGTGACAATTTTAAGTCGGAAATGTTTATAGCAAGTTTAAGTATAAGCAAGAGACTTTATTTATTAATATTTTATGCATTTAAATGGTTGTATAAACAGCTTAATTCAATATTAAAAATTCGGATTAATTTGAATATTTGTTTTTCGCGCCGAGAACATATTAAATACTTGACATTTCTTTCATGTCAATTTCGCTTATTCAATGTAAAAAAACTATTTAAAAATAATACTTTTAAATAATATTTTTGATTTAACACTAAATAATACAAATGCTTGAACCGTGCAACCAAAAACTGTGGAATCACAATCAGATGATACAGCTTGTCAATGAGCACATATGTGTAAGCATAGCATTTGGAGAGTGACGAGCCCAGAGTCGAATAAATTTTGTTAAATCATGTGATGCTTTTTAATCTAAACCTGTCCCGAACACTACAGTAAGTAAACAAAAATTCAATCTTTTCTATTAATAATGACTTTTATTTTAGGTTATTGTTAGCTAACACTGCTAACAGACAGAATTCAATACAACATAGACAATAATTATGCTTAGAACCACAAATTAAGTAAGTAAATAAATTACTATTATAAACAAGTACTTGCTAAGTTATTTGTAAAAATTATAATTAACTGTAAAATTATGAAAAGTCATATTTATTGCAGATCCTGCAGTATTTAGGGAACCAGTAGGAAAATTAAAGTTGAAGGTATATTAATTATGATATTATTTATAGTATTTGTTTCCTCAACATTCATTCTTGTAGATGGAATTTCAATATTGTTTTCTGCTGATGTCACAACAGAAACATCAGGAAATGTATTACTTGAAGACGGTGATGTCACTTGACCTTGTACTATGCATGCTATATTTTTTTAACGGACAACGAATCTTCCACATATCCTTCAGCTACGGTGGTAGACTTCCACCCTCCGTGCTGCTTTAATTGAAGAATGTTACAATTCCTAGAAGCTAATGTTGTGGCCGAGGTTCTTCGGAAACTATGGCCAATGTACAATCCCGGATTCTGAAGTTTCAAATATATGGCAATTTTTTTTGGCTTTTGTCCTATGGTATTGTGACCAATATTTTGTCTAGTAGCTTTTCCACAACGTATAGATATAAATAATTTTGGCATGTCTGAATTTTGTCTAGTTTTAAGATATTTTTTTAAAATTTCAACCCAGAATGTCTACATTACTACGAATTTTCTGGAAGATCCATTTTTAGTGTTCCGGATGTTGATAATAATCATATCATATTTTACGGTTAAATCAGAAGTCAGCAAATTGCAAAGTTCATCACTTCTGCATGCACCCGCAACACCAATTATAAGAATTGCCTACAATGATAATTTTATCAAAGTTTGTTAAACAATCGCATCTAATAAAATTAAATATTTACCTTAATTACAATATATTCTTCAGGTGCCTCAGTAAGAAATTTTGTACTCTCTTCCGCACGGCACAAATATGTCATTCTCATTACCGAAATCACCGTACAAAGCAGATTGGCACACCCAGCAATGTGTAATATGCCATGATGATATATTTATTTATTTTATTTATTTTCTTACTGAAAACTGATGATTTTTTCGGGTGATAATTTACATTTTTCCGTTTTAAAAATGCAATTAATTTAAAATACTTTGAAATTTCAATGTTTTCTTTTAAAGAAAGAGTTGATTTCAACATTGAGTAATGAGTCCATGTAGAGGGGGATTTTTCATTGCTTACATAATCTTGGAAATATGCAAGAACTACATTTTCAGAAATTTTAATAACTTCTTTAGTACTGCACCAATTCTTAAATGTTGTATACGCTTTTGAATATAGATGTTTCGATTTTTCTGGCAATGTTTTTCATTTAAATTGTACAACTTAAATCTTCACTAATCATGATTATTTTTATAAAACTGTCACAATGAAATGATAAAATTTCAGTTTTTGTTTTAATAAACAATTTTACTAGGCCAACTATGCATCAATTGTGCCATCACATTTAAAAGTAAAATGACGTTATGGTGGGATTAATTTCATAAAAAATTATTAAAATTACGCGCTAGTAGTGAAAAAAATAGTATATATATACAACGGTTATGAAGAGCATTATTGCACTCGCGAATTATAATCCCTCGGTTCCCTCGGGATTATAATCTTTTCGCTCGGTCAATAATCAAACTTTTCACAACCTTAGTGTATAATATACTATTATGGTTGTGATGTAAAGGCGAGACCACTACGTAATTTATATTTTCATAAAAGTTAAACCAATAACAAACAGATATTTCAAGGAATAATGCATGGTAGTGAACAAGTCTGTACGTGCATCACTACTACATACACACGTACATCACCACCTTATATGAAAAAAATGCCTGCTAGTGACCTTGCCTTTATTTCATAACTATAAAAATTATTTCATCATCTTATTTTGACTATCCCTGCGACTTCAAGTAAAAAAATTGGTATAAAATTATAATCTTTGTAATAACTAGAGGTTACTATTAAAAGTAAGTCAAAACATTACACTATTTTTTATGAACAATTACAATGAAAGCTTTATTGCACTTTATATGATATATTTATTTGCTACCAATAATTCAGTCTATGTTTGCATTTTATAGATATACACACCCGACGCTCAACCGTTTCCGCTGAGCCATATTAAGTACGTGTTAGCTGTTGAAACATGTTAATCCATACTGCATATTCTTTTTTAATTTGTGTATGTTGTATGACACAACGCTCGTAAATCGGATGCATGTTTTGAAATCCTACATCACTGTATTTATTTAGTTTTAAAAATTTTTAAAAGTAAATTTTGTGGTTAAAATATTTCAGAACAAAAATTATTGAATCAGAAATAAACCATAAATAAAGCGATAGCGGTAGTTTACTTTAAACTTTAAACATTTTTTATGAATGCCGTCATTACCATGTAGTTAAAATACTTTAAATTTTTAAAGAAATTATTATTATATTTTAATAATTCTCGTAATATTTGTTAAAAATAACATTTGCTAATTTTATGTTAATTAATAATTTATAGTTGCAATATTTCTCAAATTATTTTTTCTTGTGTATAATGAGCACTTGTGAAATTAATCTCTGTACGATCTGCTCTCATCGAGAGACAGAAGTTTATTCCGCACTTCGTTAAGTTGGGCTTACAAACCCTGCAGTGGTGCAAATACGGATAAATTGCGTAAAGTGCGGGTGGTTAATGACGTACAAGTGTTATTCAAATATACTTTACATTGTAATGTCTTTTTAGACCTTGGGAAGCCGAAATTTCTTTCTAGTTGAATTTCAGTATCAAATAATGTTTATTATTTGATTCAGCCTCGTACTCATGCAAAGCATATGCATTATATTTTTACTTTCCAGTACTAAAGTGAGCATGCAATTTTGCCAGGTCTGATTAACTGTGGTAATTATGGGGGTTAAATTTAGTAAGTTTGTCCCTCCACCGACTGGTAAGAGTTACCGAATGGTGCGGACACGCTAATGCTAATTTAAGTAACTGTAAAAGCTGGGAAACGTCCAAATCATATCATGGGGGGTTAGACTAGGTGCAATAGCGTATACGGAAATACTGAGCTAGACTAGCAAGTGATTGTCCCTCCACCAACAGAATGAGAGTTGTAAGATAGGTGCATACACTCATTTGTTACTCTAATAGAGATCAAATACGAAATTACATACAGTACAAGAACATTGCATTTGGCGACTATATTTGCTATTTTGTCAAATAATTAAAAAATAAAACACCAATATTTTTATAAACATTTTTATTAATATACTTGTCTAAGAGGCTTTAGTTAGTTGTTAGCTGCCGTAAGGTAAACACCAGTAACAGGTAAAATTTAAACAGAAACAGATTGAATTTAAATCATACCTATTTGTTTATACAGCTATTAGGTCACGTTATGAATCTGTTTTACCTGTTTCTACAAATAATAATAGCCCCTCTTAATTTAAACACTTATTCCGGAGCTGGTTATTTGCCACTGGATTTGACTTTTGTACTTGTTTTTTTTTTTTACAAAATCATACCTGTTTATATAGCTGTCAGGTTTGTTTTTATTTGGTTACGAATCTGTTTTACCTGTTTCTACCAATAACAGCCCTGTTAATTTAAAACACCTGTTTTGGAGCTGTTTTTTATTTGGTTACGAATTTGTTTTACTTGTTAGAGTGTAACATTACATTATTGGCGACAATGGCGACTAGTAATATTTGCTATGCTGTAAAAATAATTGAAAAATAAAACAATTTTTATAAACATTTTTCTTAATATGGTCGTATATTTTACAAAAATAAAATATTCTTAACGTAAAAGTTACACGTATAAATGCAGATAAACTAAAAAAAATTTAAATATAATTACGCAATAAAAGTAACTATTAACATATTTTTATAAGAGTATGTGAGGTATGGTATATTAATATAATACATATTTTATTAAAATACATTTTTACTAAATTCATACTAAAAAATATTTGCAATATTTTTTATTGTTCAATGTTTTAATTTTTTATATCCAAACGGGACTGAATCATATTCTACGAATTTTCTTTTGCCTGATGTAGGTTTAAATGTTTTTTCCTCAATACGCGTAGTAACTTCTTGTTTTTATGTTCTTCGTATGGCTTTTAATGTGATCTTTCGGGGCTTTGCATTTACATTAATAATCATTTCTTTCATTGTATTTAAGTTTTACTAACTTCATGAGTTATACAAATACCCTTAACCTTACAGACTTTATACTATTTGTTTGTCACAGGCGAATAAACAATATACGCGTAATTTTTGGTCCACCAGAAGCAAATTCGGTTATATAATTTCCGAGGCAGAAACTAGCCAGTTCATCTGTCATATCGCCGACAAAATTTCCCAATACAGGGTCAACATCTCCAGGCTTTGAAATAAAAAATTACAGAATCTGTATCGTAATATAGTACTCATCTCTCAGCTGATCGAGATAATCGTACAATTTTAAACGAGCCTGTGTTATAGTATAAGCTGCCTAATAAACATTTACTGTAGATAACACGTAAGTTTCTTCAGTATATTAGTAATTAACTACGAGTGTATTGTTGTTAATGGGAAAAACAGTGTTCACTACAATTAAAGGGCTAGACATTATATTAAAGAATTCATCTGGTCTGTTGATTATTTTCGTTCTTGGCTGGTTTTCTCGCTGCCCCAGCTTTCCCCAAAACGAGATAAGCATTAATTTTGCTAATGCCATCGATCCAGGATTTTCAAAAAAAATTACAAACTATAGTCGCACACCTACCTTTTCAAAAATTTCTTCAATATACGCGTTTTTTGCTTCTTTGTTACGCACTCTTTTGGCCAACCCGATGCCTGTTGTTTAATTTTTATAAACTTGTTCATCATATCTGTAAACAACTCCATTATATTCTTTGTTTTATCATATTTTTTACTCTTATATTTCCAAATTTCGTATATTTCAAGTATTGTATACCCCATTTTTATAACTTCGTCAATAACCCAGGTGCCCGTTATAGCTCTCTCTAAATCATTATGTGCGCAGACTTCATTGCTTTGGTTCTCAGCGCATAGTCTACATAGGATAAATATTAATTTGCTATTCATTTTAGTAGGGGCAACAGGATAATAAAGATTTTGAGGTGGTAAAATTTTACACTTTATTACTCCATCAACGCCTAAAATATATTTCGGACACTCATTACCAACGTAAACCGTAAGGTGTCCTACTGGGTATTTTCCATATTTACAATCATATGGGTATAGTGAGCAAATATCAATGTTTCAGTAGGGATATCGTGTAATGGTTTCTCTCTGTTAAATTTGAGACATTCAGAGTGACCGCGATAATAACACCCGTGAAATTCAAATACCTGATTTGTTTGTTCACAGTAGTCATCAACTTTTAGACAACCTATTTTAACTTCTTGTTGTTTAGCGGAGTGCAGAATATTAATTTTTTGTGTATACTCTTCCCACACAAGCCACAGTGCAATTTTTGATTGATTATCGTGACATCTGTATCCATCCTTCGGTATTACACCAATAGTGTTGGGGTCTAGGAAATTAGGTCGAAGAACCTTGTTACACGCACTTACAATTGTACATACTTCTGTATATGGGCACAAATTTCCAATACTAAGAAGCTGTTCTCTGAATTTTAAGCAGGCCTGCGTAAGAATTTCAACATCCGAAATACAATAATCAACTAAATCTCTTTGCATATTAAACTCATCGTTTTTATTTTCATCGTACCATTTTAGAAATTTTGCTCTTTCCTCTTCTTTCATTGAGTTTGGGCTATAGTACGATAAATTAGATAGAGGTCCAATATAATATGTATTTTGTATGGTGTTAAATAGGTATGAGAAATATCCTTTCTTTAATTTACCACTAAGTCCGAAGGCCTTTGTTAATTTGGATAATGTCATAGGAAAATAATTTGAGTCCAAAATTTTTACATTTCCCAAGGTAACCGATACAATTTTGGTACCACGCATTATAAGGTCAGGTGATAAATTTGTTCTTGTAAGTATGTAGTTTAAAACAAACTGATAGTCGAAGGCTGGTCCGTTATGAGCTATTATCACTATATTTTTAAAACTATCCGTAAACTCAATATATGATTCATAAATTGCTCTATGACATTATTATTAAATACTTGTAGTTTAATTCCACATTTTTGACACACATATAATTTATCTTTTTTTATACACACAATGCAGCATTGTTTGAAACCACATAAGTTCGGTTCATGTTCGACTCTATCTACGTCTATTATTTTCTCCTGGCGCGTTCCGTGATCATAAAACACGAACAAAAAATTATGAATTTTTGGAAAACTTGTAGCATGTAGCATAAATGATCTTCGGATTGATGCTTTTTACATATAACAAAAGTGTGCACTCTTTCTTTTTTTATGGTTTTCAGACACGTATCGCAACACATAATCTGACTGCATACCGTTTTCTTGCCCAGAGAATTAAGTTTTGTATGATTTTCAAAACAAGTTTCATTTTTGAACCAACGGTCACAATTAACACATTTTATTTTTACTCCTGATTGACAAACTGGAGACTGTTGGCAGGCGTAACAGGTACTCTCACATCTATGATGGTTTTTAGTGTTGTAGGGTACATGACATTGTGCGCAATAATAACTGATATATCGGCTATTACGTTATCTATTCCTTTTTTGTATTTTATATTGATCCAATTTTAAAAGCACCTACACCAAAATGTTTAACAGAAGTTCAGTCATTTTTGGGCGCTGTGAACTATTACTCTGCATACATAAAAGATTTGGCTATTATGGCAGAACCATTAAGAGCTCTCACACGAAAAAATAATCACTTCAAATGGACTTTTAGTGAAGAAAAAGCTTTTAACACGCTCAAGGAAAAATTTCATGCAAACATGAAACTTGCTATGTTTGATCTGAATGCCCCAACATTTGTTACTACAAACGCCTCAGATGTTGGATAAGAAGCTGTTTTGACTCAATTGCAGAATAATGAAGAAGTTATTATTGCTTACGCATCTCATACTCTATCTGTTTCAGAAAGAAATTATTCCGTTGGTGAACGAGAAGCACTAGCATGCATACGGGCATGTGAACATTGGAGCACTTTTCTTTTAAGAAGAAAATTTATATTAATTACCGTGCATTCAGCATTGGTAACTTTACTGAAAAACATACATCCACAAGAAAATTAGCGAAATTTCTTCGTTGGATGGAAAGACTCTCTATATTCGAGTATGACATAAAATACAAAAAAGGAATAGATAACAATAGCCGATTTTGTATCACGAGCTAAACTGCAAAACGAGGATTATAATTTTGAAGAAAATACATCTGACATAAAACAATTAATAATTTCAGAAAACTTATCTTTGAAGAATATATTACGTCATCAAAGAAAAGATGACGTATGTCGACAAATATTTAAATTTATTACTACAGATAGGCCAAGTAAACAAGATGTATCGAAAGAATTACAAATATTTTATAAAGTAAAAGATGAACTTTCTGTGGATAATATGTTGATACATCGCAATGAATGTATTCTTGTCCCAAGATCACTACAAGAAAAAACTTTAAATAGCGCTCATGAAGAACATCCCGGAATTTTGAGAATAAAAAGAAAATTACGAACAGTTTACTGGTGACCAGGACAAGATAAAGACATAGAACAGTTTGTCAAATACTTTTTACCTTGTGAAGACAGCCAAAAATCACATAAAATACCTAAAACTAGTGATGAACCAAATCCGATACTTCAGGAAAAGAAACCTTGGTCTAAAATAGCAATTGATGTTACTGGACCTTTTGTTATAGCTCCTAGACAAGAAAGATTTTTAGTTGTCGTCATCGATCCTTATTCGAACTATCCGGAAGTATTATTAACTAACAGCATTACTTCAGCTACTATTACAGAATGGCTAAAAGAAATATTTAGTAGATATGGAAATCCAGACATTTTAGTTAGCAACAATGGAACGAATTTCAAATCAGACGAGTTTGAAAGTTTTTGTAGGAACGAGATATACTACACTGAAAAACTCCGAATTCTGATCCTCAAAGAAATGCTGTTGGTGAAGTTTTTAATCGCTATCTAAAATTTGGAATACAAACATTCTCCAGAACTAACAAAAAGTTTAAGTTAGGTATAAATGAACTTTTATTTAGTTTTAGATCAACGGCACCTTCAAACGATATTCCATCACCAGCAAAATTAATCCTTGGAAGAGAAATATGAAGTAACTTCGAACCAAGACAAAGAAGAGAAGGAGATAATTCAAGCCAACAGAAACCAAAATCGTTCTTTGAAAAAGAACAATGGGTAAGAACTCGTCTTGCCCAAGTTCCGAAAGGTGTTACTCCGTACGCAGAACCAAAACAATTTAAAGAAGTATTGGGTACCAACACATATCGTTTACAAGATGGGAAAGTATGAAGTACGAAAAATCTGGTACGCCACAGAGCGAGAACCCGAGGAATTGAAATAGGAAACAACAGAAACAGAAATGACACCTTCACCACTACAGATACGATTCGCCGCTCAAACCGTCCAAACAGTGGTATTCCTCCTAAACGTTTCCGAGCTGAGTAACTTTCTTTAGGAGGAGGTGATTGATATATTGGATATTTAGATCGTAGAAATAAATAAAAAAGGAAAGGGGAGTTCAGTTGTATATAAATACATTTTTGACATGTATTAATTTCATTCTATAAAAATAAAGAATTTCTTGCTTGTGTTACAATTTATTTCTATGTCAATTAATAATCTATACAATAATAACTACAGCAAAAAGCTGCTGTCAGTTATGTTATCACATTGTAGTGACCATTGTGATATATTAAGTTTAAAGTACAGATCCCCACGGCACCTTCAAATAAAATATCTTTTCCTTTCCCGCCATACTCATAAACACATATGTTATATTTGTTGCCGAAATGTCTTTGTAGTTTGTGAAGTTTTGGTATTCCTACACCTTCCTCTGATATAGTTACTGTAGCATCCTTCACAAGCTGGATAGCATACCGCATTCTTCATTAAATGTATTGTAATATCTTTAATCTAAAATTAAGAGAGAAAAAACAAAACTATTAGATAAACCCAACGTATTTATTCCTAATTTAATATATTTGCGTAACACTCATTAAACAAAATAACAAAACGTCTAGCTACTATCAAGTCTCTAGTCGGAATCCCCTCTCGTTTTACCCAAATGTCGGCTGAACACGCCGTTGCCCCCACTCTACGCCCGATGACGCGACATGACGACACTCGGCTTTGTCCACGCCTACTTTCATCCTAACTTCTCCAACACGGCCTTTCCTGACTGAAGAACGTCCTCGTTCTCTTTGGATGTTGACGGTTGAGCCTCGTTAAACAGGGTATCTGCTGCCGCAGGATCAGGGGTGGTCCCAGCATCTTCTTGGTTCGTACCTAACAATCGTAACATATAGCGATCAGCAAAATACACAAAGTAACAACCACTGTAGGGCAGAGGCTCCAAATTAAGCGTATCCCATCCAATAAGTTGGCGTGTGAGGTCTGCTCACAGTAAACATACGTGAGGTCTGCTCACACGTGAGGTCTGCTCACGATACACATAAGTGAGGTCTGCTCACGATACACACAAGTGAAGCATTTTTTTTCAACAGAATCAACTCACCGTCAAAGTAAGCGACACACGTCTCTGGTGTCCACTCGCCTTTCCACGGAACCATGTATTACGCAGCAGCCTGAGTTGATTTTCCATACGAGCCAGCCACAAGCTGCAGCTCGTATCTTCCATTAGGTAATATTTTCACCACTCGATACGGTCCTCGCATTCCAGAGTCAAGTTTGCCAGTCGACCGCGCTTGCTTAATTACAAAAACTATTGAATTCAACTCGAAAGACCGTGGGGATTTTCGGCCTTGGTTCACATATGAATCCTGCTTTTCTTGGTTCCGCCTCAGCCGCTCAGACGCTCGTTGTCTACTCATATCGCGCAATGCTTCGCGATTAGGACTTGAACCCTCAAGTGGCACGTCGCGCACTAAGTTCCGAATGACTGGAGTAGCGGCGTTGATACCAACAAGTAAATTAAGAGCAGAGCATTGAGTAATCTTGTGTTTAGTAATATTCAAGATCAACTGTAACCTCCACATTACATCAGACCATTTTTCTTGCCGATTATTACACTCAATGCAAATCATATTTAAAACAGTACGACAGTACCTTTCCACTTGCCCGTTGGATTGGTGCATTTCTGGTGTAACAAGATGAACGTCACACCCTAATTGTGTCACCTATTCAAGAAATTCGGTGCTTTTAAACATTCGTCTACGATCAGCGACTATTAGTTTCGGCGAACCAAACAAAGAAATCGTATTTGTAATAAGACGCTTTAACTCAACGGCGTCCTGTCTGAACATCGGGTAAAGCAGACAGTATTTTGAAAATGCGTCCACAACAATAAGAACGTATCGATAGCCATTAGACTCAGGCAGTGGTCCTAACGCGTCTACATGGATTGTTTCGAATGGACAATCAGGCTTTTCCCATGAATGGATAGGCTGAAGGGAGGCTCTCGGTACTTTCTTATGGGAAATGCAAACTAGACAGTGCGAAATATATTTCTGAACAAATGCTCTTAAGTTGGGGAACCAGAAATGTTTTAAAATTAAATCAACTGTCTTTTCCATACCTAAATGACCATGTTCATCATGAAATACGCGGAGTAAACTAAGCCTATGTCCTTTAGGGACATAACAAAGAAATCTGGGTTGCTCACCCACTGGTGCATACTTATAATAAAGCAGGTCATTCTTTCTTATATATCGATTTGAATCTAATTGTCCTTCCATCAATTTTTTCATTAATGTATGTGTCTCTTCATCAGCTGCTTGAGCAATTTGTGCCCAGTTTTGGGGTTTTTGAACATTACAAACATTAACAGGGTTACGACTCAAGTAATCAGCATGAGGAATAGAGGTACCTTTACGATATTCAAGAGAGAAATCAAAGTCCTGAAGGTAGACCCACCATCTGGCTACTCTGGCTAAAAGATCTTTCTTTCGCTGAGTGAGTTTGAGCGCATTACAATCAGTTACTACGGTAAAATGCGTACCAATAAGGTAATGCCTAAAATGCTGCAACGCTTTTACCACCGTTAAAGTCTCCAGCTCGTATGAGTGGTACTTATTTTCTGCGCCCTGAGTTAATTTACTAAAATAAGCGACCACTCGTTTATGACCCGATTCATCCGTCTGTAATAATACAGCTCCATAACCTATAGAGCTCGCGTCAGTGTGAACTTCAATTGCCAATTTGGGATCAAAAATAATTAGTACAGGTTCGTTTATTAAGTATTCGATTAATTCTTTACGAACACGCTCTTGCTCAATACCCCAAATGAAAGGTACTCCCTTCTTAATCAAGTTAGCGATACAAGCCGTTTTAGAAGCGAACCCAGGTATATAACGGCAGAAATAACTCGCCAGACCCAAAAATTGGCGGACCTGTCTAACATCTTTTGGTACGGGAGCGCCGACAAGTGCTTTAACTTTATTTGTGCTCGGTCTTACCTGACCTTCACTAATAATTCGTCCTAGATACTCAATTTCTTTGGATAAGAAGAAACATTTTTTCAAATTTATTGAAAATCCAGCTTCAGTTAAAGTCTTAAGGACCCGACGCAATATGTGGAAACCCTGAGCGACAGAATTGCTCAAAATCAAGACATCATCGATATAGACAAGCACCTCACCGGATTCAATAAAGCTTTGTAAGGTTTTAGAGATAATACGTTGGTAAACGACAGGGGCATTCGCCAGACCATAAGGCATTTTGAGATACTCATAGTGCCCCTCGGGTGTAACGAATCCCCTCTTATGAATAGAGTCTTTATCCGTCGGGACCTGGTGAAATCCTGTAGCCATATCAAGGCTTGTAAAGTATTTAGCGTGGCCTAAACGATCTATGTGATCGTCTATAAGCGTCAGTCAACACACATGCGGTCTGTCCCGTCTTTCGTTTTAACTAACAGTATTGGGCTCGCGAATTCAGATTATGATTCTTGAATGATTTTCTTATCTAACAAATCTCTAACTATCTCACGGACGCGTAATTTTTCTGAATGAGAAAGTCGATAAGGACGATATTTAATTGATGTGTCACTGTTGAGTCTAATGGTCATACTTCCGGTTCTAACAGTAGAAGTAGCAGTACCCGCAATAAAGAATTTGGCAAAGTCGTTAACTAGTTTTTGCAATTGTTCTAAATCATGACCGGTAAGTGTCGTATTAATAGAGACCTGTTTATCACATTCAATTTGTAATACATTAGCAAAACTCCTATCTTCGCAAACAAGGCATTGGCGTTCACGAGTACGTACGTACGTAACACCTTTACGATTGAGTACATCTGTACCTACAATTATTGGGGAGTTCATGAGTTCGGACGCTACAACAAATAAATCTACTTCTAATATGATTTCGTCAAACTCAATCGGTAGAGTTACATAATAAGTAGTTTCAATTTCTTGGCCACCTAAACCTCTTAATATGCGGAAAGCTGGTTTACGGGCACAATCAAAATGTTTAAGTAAAGATGACGAAATGAGGGATATTGTCGAACCACTATCGATTAAAACGTCTATAGGTATACCCTGTATAACGGCTACAACAATGTCATTTCTACTAGTACCCTCATTTTCGCTACATAAATTGACATCATTTTTATTACGCGAATCTGATTTAAGTTTTGCAAAACAAGTATCAATCCTATGCCATGGTTTTTTACAAAAAGAACAAGGCTCCGACTTTATCAACAAAGTTGGTTTTGTATCACTACTAGTGTTCCCTACATTATTTTCTCTACGTTCAATTTTTAACCTCTTGTTGCATGAAGCCTGTTGATGACCTAACTCACCACACTTAAAACATTTACCAGAAATAAATCGTCGTTTTCTAGTACTATGATTATAAGATTTGTTTCTCGTGGAATAAGACTGATTTTGCAATGTAGACAATGGGGTGTCAATTCTAGAAGTACTTGGTTTAACATAAATTGAAACGAATTCAACCAGTTCGTTCGGCATAAGTTTTGCATTAGTTGTGGATGCTCGTATTTGTGGATCTGTGATGCCGCAAATAATAATTTGAGAAATTAATTCTTCGCTTAACCCTTTAACAATTCGCAAACGAAGTAGCGAACGACGGACATAATCCGCGTATGTAGGATAATTATCAGAATTAGTGTTCATAACGTTAAATAAAATATTTGCTACGTCAAGTTATTTAGGACATAAGGGTTTAAATTCCTGCTTGAAATTACTCCAACTACGATCGCTCGTCACCCATTCTTTTAACCAAGATCGAGCGTCACCTTTTAAGCAATTACCAATACGAGAGAAACATTCGTTATCACTCCAACCATTGATAACTTTTGCACGATCTACCTCCTCGCACCAGACTTCAATATCATGCAAACTAGGATCAAAGTCAGAAATATAAAAATGTTGGTTTGATCTTACCGAATTATTGATAGATCGTATCGCATCTACTATCCTGTCGGTAGCATTTACTTCAAAATCGGGAGTCCGTTCGCCCTCGCGATGCAGCCCCAGATCGGGCTCCGTCACCGATCGTGTAGCGCTCGTCCGTAATGGGGCAGGCAGTGGCGGTGTACACCCGATTGGCGGTACTACCTCTGCTGGCCCATTCTCCAACACGTTAAGACGCGCTAAAACTGCCTCCATTTGTCGTCTAAGCTGACTATCAGGTGTTCTATCGCGATGCCGACTACGGTGTTTGCGACCAGACATTTTTTTTTTACTCCACACAAAGCTACCACGAGAGAATCTTAAGTGTCAGAATGTAAAAAAGCAGATCGGACTATCCTATCCCACTTCTGATGTAATATCTTTAATCTAAAATTAAGAGAGAAAAAAAAACTATTAGATAAACCCAACGTATTTATTCCTAATTTAATATATTTGCGTAACACTCATTAAACAAAATAACAAAACGTCTAGCTACTATCAAGTCTCTAGTCGGAATCCCCTCTCGTTTTACCCAAATGTCGGCTGAACACGCCGTTGCCCCCACTCTACGCCCGATGACATGACATGACGACACTCGGCTATGTCCACGCCTACTTTCATCCTAACTTCTCCAACAGTATTATATTTGATTTGTCTGTTATTTCCAGTGCCTTTTAGTAAACGCACGGTTGTGACACCTAAAAGTGTATTATATTAACAGTAAGTACAGCTAGTTACAATGGTTTACTGCATGACATAATTCTAGAAATAAACGATACAATTACCTAGACAAAACATAAACCTGTGGTATTAGATTGATAAATTTCACTAAGTATCTGCAACACATCGTCAACCGTCACCTCCTATGCAGTAGCGAAATTTTTCCATCCTTGGCCTCTTTTAAATCTTTACTGCAAAACGTAAATCCAACCTTATCAGTTGGTTAAACTTCTGACGTGACGTGTATTATTATATTATTTATGGCGTCGCGCACCCATTGAACTGGACCTTTGCCACTTGGTACGGGCTTAATATTAAATTATATAGATCTTCCTTGTACGCTAAAACGTTTAACAGTCTTCTTGTAATCCTTTATTACGATAAAATTTTCCAGTTTTATTAATTAAAAGGTAAGTAATATTATATAATATTACATTATTTTGCTTCTTCAAAGATTAAATAAGAAATGACTAGTCAGCGTTCGTGTTCTTATTTATAATATTAAAACTCGAACGGAAAAGAGATAAATTTACTCATGCATACCAAAATTGAGAATTTTGGACGCGTTTTCCAAAACAAACAATGCTAATTGGCTTTCTGGTGATTTTTGAACATTTTCCCCTTTAAATACATGTAATTAAAATTTTGTATTTTACAAGAATTAATTTATTTATTAGTTACGTGGTAACGTGATATTTTATTTTATTATATTTTATTTTTGACAGTTTGACAGATATAAATTTAAATATACAATATCATAAAATATTCTAAATTTCATAAATAATAAAGGAGAAACGAATGGGAATGTAAGGTTACTTTAAGGCTTTCTATACTAATCTGTTATTCTTCAGTCAAGGACGAGCCTGGTAAGCTGCTTTGACTTCTTCCTTTACCGAAAAAACCCGTTTCCCTTTCTTTTCTATTCTATCTATTTAAATAAAAATGAAGAGTAAATGGAGAATGTATGATGAGTGTAAGTTGGGGACGTGGAATGTCAGAAGTGTGAATGGGAAAGAGAATGAGTTGATGAATGCAATGCGAATGTACAGTGTAGATGTTTTGTGTGTAAGTGAGACAATGAGGAAAGGATGTTATGAAGAAGAAGTAGAAGGCATATTTTGTTTGTGGTCGGGCGTTCGTGAGAATGAGCGTGCAAAGCATGTTGTAGGTATACTTGTAAGTGAAAGAATGAAGCCGTTTGTACGAAGTTATGACTGTACTTCTTTGCGAGTTTCTTGGATGAGATTCAAGGTAGGCTATATACGAATCTTCGTTGTGTCCGCTTACGGTCCAACAGACTCCGAAAATGACCTTGAAAAAGATCAGTTTTGGAATTCGGTAAATAGTGTAATTGATTTGTGTGATCCAGGTGAGAGAGTGATAGTGTGTGGTGATTTGAATGGGTGGGTGGGTGTTAAACGAAGTGAATCTGAGAATGTATTGGGACGTTTTGGTGATTGTCGAGTGAATGACAATGGCGAGAGAATTGTTTCATTTTGTTTGGAGAGAAATTTCTTCATTTCGAGTTCCACTTTTAAACATAAGCTAGCTCACATATACACCTACGAGAATGTGGTTCAGAATAAACGTAGTGTGCTTGACTTCGTTGTCTATGATGAACGATTGAGGAGTATGGTAGTAGATACGCGTGTGAAACGAGGCGCTGAACTGGGTACGAATGATCATTATTTGGTTGTATCGCGAATGCGGTTGAATAAATTTTGGCGAAAGAAGATGAAATGTTCTGGGAAAATGTTTCGCGTAATATCCTTTGCTCTTTTGAATGAAGATGTTAGAATGCAGTATGTTGAAAGATTGAATGAATCCTTGCCCGAATGTGAGTCTAAATTTGATTGTAATATAAATGAAGTTTGGATGAAATTTAAGGATTCACTCCTCAAATGTGCAAAAGAAGTTTGTGGTGAAAGCAGATTAGACTCTTGTCCGAAAAATGCATGGTGGAATGATCAGGTGAAAGAAGCGATTGCTGAGAAAAAGAGAGCATATTTGAAGTTCTTAAATGTTAAGGATTCGCCTGGGCGCTTGCGAGAAGAATGTTTTTTAGAGTATAGAAGGAAGAATAAATGGGTGAAGCAAGTGGTGAGAGAAAGTAAAAAGCGATTTGATGACTTATTGAGTGAAAAATTGACAAATGATTTTAGACGAATAAGCGACTGTTTTGGTTGAGTGTGAAGAGACTGCGGAGTGGAAGTGGTCGAGTTGTGAAAGCTGTGAGAAGTGCGAATGGAGAGTTATTGTGGGATGAATCAGATGTGAGGAATAGGTGGTGCGAGTATTTTAAAGGTTTGTATGGAGGTGAGATTGAGAGGGACGATTGCAGTGAAACTGGTAGTGAAAATGATAATGAAGATGATTATGATATAGATGAAAGTGATGTATGTGATGCATTGGGGCGTGTAAGGAATGGTAAGGCTGCGGGTTTGGATAGGATTACAAATGAAATGTTGAAATATGGAGGAGAGAAAGTATTTGATTGGTTAATTTATTTATTTAGATTTTGTTTGAAATGTAGCGTGGTTCCTGATTGGAAAAAAGCTGTTATTTGTCCATTATTCAAAGGCAAAGGCAGTTCGAGTGAATGTACGAATTTTCGCGCGATAAGTTTGTTGCGTGTAGTCGGGAAACTTTTTGGTAAGGTTTTAATTCATAAGGTGCGAACATTAACAATTTCAAAAATTAGTGATGTTCAGGGTGGCTTTTTGCCTGAGAGGGGATGTGTCGATCAGTTGTTTGCTCTTCGTACGATTGTTGAGAAGCCACTTGACAAGAACAAGAAGGTGTTCTGTGGCTTTCTTGATCTAAAAAAGGCGTATGATAGTGTTCTTCGAGATACTTTGTGGGATGTACTCAGGGAGTACGGCGTGAATGGAAACTTGCTGGGAGCGATTCGTGCATTGTATGAGGGTAGTGAGGCTGCTGTAAGAATAGATGGTAGGTTGAGTGATTGGTTTCGTATAAATGTTGGTGTGAAACAGGGTTGTGGTATGTCTCCGTGGTTGTTTAATTTGTATATGGATGTGTTGTTGCGGAGAGCATTGAGTGAAATGGATGGTGTACAAACTGGTGAAAGTATTGTGCCTGCGTTAGCGTATGCGGATGATGTAGTTGTTTTAGGTGTAAATGAAGAGCAACTCAGAAGAATGATAGAGAGAATACATGTAGTTGGAAGAAGTATGAACCTGGAGTTGAATGTTGATAAATTCAAGGTGTTAGTATTTGAAAGGAGTAAATTGGTGACTGTGTGCAATATGTTGGTGGATGGAGTGAAACTGGAGCAAGTGAATGAGTTTGTATATTTGGGTAGCATGATGTCAAGGGATGGTCGAATTGATAAAGAGATTGAAAGGAGAGTGAGTGCGGGGTGTAAGGTAATGGGTGCTCTGGGTACGTTTGCTCGGAACGTAAACGTATCTAGGGAAGCTCGTTTAAGTGTGCATAATGGAGTGCTAGTGCCTGCTTTGATGTATGGAAGCGAATGTTGGGCATGGACGGGAAAGCATAAAAAGTGAGTGACTGCCGTGGTAATGAGGTATTTACGTGGAGTATGGGGATATGTAAGACGGGATCGCGTGAGGAATAATTTGGTGTATGAAGAATGTATGGTTAGAAAGAATGTTGTTAAGAGAGTAGGAATGAGCCAGTTGAGATGGTTTGGTCATGTGGAGAAAATGAAGAGTGAACGGCTTGTAAAGCGAATATATATTGGTGAAATTGAGGGTGTTCGATTGCGTGGCCGTCCAGTGTGTAAGTGGACGGATGTGATTGATAAGGTACTAAAAGAGAGAAAGTTTCCGAGTGGGAAGAGAAGAAGAGCGTGTATGAATGCGATTATGAATGTGGCCGAGGCGAAAGAAGTGTGCTTAGACAGGAATGTGTGGCGGAGGATGATTGTTTTGTAACTATTATTGTAATCCGGTTGCGGTATTTCGCTACCGAAAATCGGTCACTTTAATATGTTAAGAGTGAGGAATATATGTTGTACCTATGATGTCAGGTTAGTAAGAATGTTGTTGAAAGAGAGTCTGATTTTTTTTTTGGATGATGTTATTTTAATTCTTTCGGGTTTGTGCTAACCCACTAAGTGGGAAATGCGTGATTTTATGTATGTATGTATGTAAGTACTTTATAAAAAAATATTTCGTGTTTAAAGGGCGCTAGCGTTTAAAATTTTTAATATGTTATATTTTAAGCTAAAAAACGACAGAGGAAGTGCAGGGATAAATTAAATTATTTTGAAATTCCTTATACTTTCAGAAATATTGGGCATTATGTTTTTTTCCCAAAATTTATTTCGTTTTCAATGGACCTTAGCGTTTTCAAATTTTAATATGTTATACTTTAAGCCAAAAAACGGCAGGAGAAAAGCGAAGGTAAAATTAATTTTTTCGATATTCCTCATAGTTTTGGAGATATTGGGCTTTTAAATGTCCAATTTTCAAATCACATAAACTAACCCCTTGTGGTACTCTGTGCACAACAGTTTAAAACGCCTATGATGTAACGCTTGGTAAGCAATTTCAAAAACAATAATCAATCAATAATTAGTTAAGAGTTAAGGTAACATTCTGTAATTTTTTACATATTTTTAAAACTCGTTACTTTTACATTTACAATATTTACAACTAAGGTTCTAAACCTTGCAAGGTCATTGCGCACCTGTAACTAACACCTGACCGGAAGTCGGCAACATCAAACAAACCGGAAATTCCCACGGTAGGCAAAATTTTTCCAGGCTCAACCGCCCCAATACCTATTTTCATCATTACCGATATCTCTGTACAAGCAGATTGGCACACTTAGCAATGGGTAATAAGCCGTGATGATATATTTATTTATTTATTTATTTATTTATTTATTTATTTAAATGCAACTAAAATTGTTTATTCATGTGTTGTTCGTCAAACCATAACCTAGCTTAACATTTTAGATCGCGAATTCTAAGTTTCAAGGGGAAGAAATTTTTACATACCTAATGATAATTTATTACAATTTCAATATAATTCATTTTTAATATGGAACTTAAAAATGAGACATTATGCATCTGCATGATGGTTTTTATTTTATTATTTCCATTCGTTTATCTAAAAATGCTAAGTGACAGATTCGTTTTCTAAAATTTCAAAGTGACAGATAAACTGACAGTTGTTTACTTTTTGTATTTTTATATGTTTGCGTTATGCTTACTTACCATATGACTAAAGCAAAGACGGGTTTTTTTCTATCTTGTTGATTATTTCATTCTGTTGTTTACCAGACAAGTTAAAATTTATGATTTTAACAGCAGTAGAGAATAGCAAAAAATGAATTAATTTTTAACAGGCATGTTTAAATGTAATTTTTTAAAGGCATGTTAAAATTTTTTTTTACATAATACAATCCAATATCATGTATTTGTTAGACATTATTTGTAAATAAAATATTTCAAAATTCTTTCATAAATTTAAGATATAATGGGGTGTATGCTGTAAATAAATGTTAATTTTAACATGCCTTTAAAAAATTATGTTTTAACTTGCTTGTTAATAGTAAGCTCATTTTTAGTTCTCTATGTGCTTTTTGACACTGCTGTTAAAATAATAAATTTTAACATATCTGTTAAGAACCTGAATGAAGTGACGAAAAAAGGCACGTATTTGCTAAAGTCATGTGGTTACTAACCATAACATAAATAAATAAACATGATAAAACAGTAAATAACTGTCAGTTTATTTGTGATTTCGAAATTTCAGAAAACGATTTTCTCATTTACTACACAAATAGTACCCATTTGACTTACTGTTGCTATAAACACACTAATTCATAGTTACTTTGCACTATTTGGTATTTTGTAATTCGAAAGCCTTTATAAAAATAGTAACTTGTTATTATAAAAGTTCCTATTCATAGCAACTGATTGAACGTAGTAATTACGATGTAACTTATTACAAGAAATAAACTGTATATGATAAAAATGTTTATAAAAAAATCGTTTAGTTTTCTGATTAAAAGTATTGTTTAACCTTTCAAAGGAGAATGCTTTTAAATAATTATGAGGATGCTCTCATTTCATTTGAACAAATTCTAAGAACTAAACAAACCAAAGGTATAGTAAAGAGGTAAAAAACAGTGGTACAATCCCAAGTAAAAGAAATAATACTTTATGTTTCGGACTCTGAACCGTTAGGAGTCTAAAACTAGAGTTTGGAGATGTGTAGTGTTATATTCTATATTTTCGTTAACTAGAATCTCGTGTGGTAGTTTTAATACGCACTATACTGAAACACTTGATTGCTAGAGTATTAGTGTTTTGTATTTCGTGTAGGTACTCCGTAATCGTAGGTATGTCGAATTTAACAAATGGTTTAATAAATGAAAGATATTTAAAACATATTAAATTATAATTAGCTGCCAGTCTTAACTATTACATCATGCACTTTTATTAAATTCTTTATCTAAATTATTTCATTCTTCCTTTTCACTGAAAAATATATTTAATGCAATTAACAAATCCTTATTTTTCCTTGAAATTTAAACAAAATTTCTAACTGCAGCGAATTCACTTTCCTATTTCATTTCGGCGCGTTTAATTTATCTCACATTTCATAAATGAAAAATTGTCTAAATACTTTCTGAAGTATTCAACACATTTTAAATTTTCAGATTAGATAAATGTTTAGAAACTATGGTACCTGTAGAGTATAGGAAATATTGGTTCGATATTTAATACACTCAATACTTGTAAAAAAAAAACATACAAACTTTAAACTTGTATAATCTAAATAAAAAACACAAATGAATTTGAAAGGGAAAATGAAACTCGAAAAACACTTTATTTATTTACTTAAAAACATTCAACTGTTGTCCGGTCACTTGATCGAACATTCATAAAATGGAATATGTGGTTGCTAGATGTAGCTGTAACATATCTCTCTCCTTAGAGAAAAGAAAAATTAATGACCGGTAATTAAAGGTAATTCATTACTTGTCATTTTACAAAGAAATGATATAAATTAAGTAACATTATTTGGGGGACCTGAGGAGAAGGAATGAGTGTTATCAAAATTGTGCGGTTCTTTTAAATATGCAGGTTTTAGTTTGTCTATCAACACGGTGTCTAATTTATCTTTTAAATAAAATTTAGAAAAAAAAATCGTACCGTTTAATTACTTTGTAAGGTCCATCGAAAGGTTGTTGCATTATGTTTCATGAAGACATGGGATGTGCGAAATAGATCTGGGTTTACAAAATATTGTTTGTTTTTTAAGGTTGGGGCTGTATGCTTTAATTTGCTGATTATTTGCTTTAATTGTTGGAGATAGTGGGGGTGTTAAGGTCTGGAATTATTGGTGATTTTTTTTTTTTTTTTTTTTTTTTTTTTTTTGTTTTATGCAAATGTCATTGAAGCATTTGTGAATTTTTTGTCTACAAATTTGTAGTGAAAATTAAAATTTTAAATGTAGTTAGTACAATAAATCGATTCACTATTAAATTCTTCGTGTTGTCAGTATATAATTTTCGATGTGAATTTAAAAAATTGTGTCAAGATTATGAAGATGGAATTTGGTGGTTGACAACTGTCAAAAATGAAAAACGGGTCAAGCAGAAGCGTCCTCGTCGCGACCCTGGGTACTGGTTTTTAATCGGTAGATAATTCTGCACCAACGAACTAGTATTCTTCAAGTGTAGCCAAGAAGCGAAAGACAAATTAGTGATTTTTGACTTTTTGCTATTGTTATTATATTAGTTCGACACGAATAAATAATAATAATTGGTGATAGTGTGAAGAATTCGCCTGGAATGTGTAATTTGGTGCCATAGACTATTTCTGCTGGGCTGCATTTAATAGGTTCTTTACAGGTCGTGCGAAAACTCAATAAGATAATTAGTAAATTAATTATTCAATCTGTTGGATTATTATATGCTTTTAGGGAAGTTTTCAGCTGTCTATGGAATCTCTCAATCATGCCATTTGATTGTGGATGGTATGCTGTGGTTTTATGTGATGTGCACCTAATAATTTGAGTAAATTTTTGAATAATGCTGATTCGAATTGTTTTCATCTGTCTGTTGTAATAACAGAAGGAGCTCCAAATATAGATATCCAATTGTTTACTAATGCTTCAGCTATTGTTTGTGTGTTGCAATCTTTGATTGGAATTGCTTCTGGCCATCGTGCAACCCGATCTATGCACGTGATTACATGAGAAAATCCATGTGAATTAGGTAAATGAACTAAGTCGATATGAATGTTGTCGAAACGGCTGTTTGGTTCGGAAAATAGTTTGTGGAGCTTGGGTGTTCTTTGTTATTTTTGAACGTTGGCATTGTACGCATTGTTTTGTCCAAGATTGTATGTCTTTATTCATTTTATACTAAACGAATTTAGAATTTATTAATTTTGTTGTTGTTTTTATTCTTGGATGGGATAGTGAGAGAAAATGGTTGAAAATGTTCATTCGGAATTCTTTTGGTGTATATGGTCGGTATTTACCGGTAGATATGTCGCAAACTAAAGTATAGTCAAAATTTGGAAGTTTTATGTTTTCAAATTGAAAATTGTTTGTTTTATTTGTGTGTAGTTCCTTATCGGTTTTCTGACCTGTTAAGATTTTGATGTAATCAATGATTTTGTCTGTATGTATTGAATTTATTTGGATTCTGAACAATGTGTCGGCTACTGCGTTGTTTTTGCCTGATACGTGTCTGATGTCGCTGGTTAACTGTAAAATAAAGTCTATGTGTCTAATTTCTCTGGCGGTGTAGTTTCGGGAAATTTTGTGAGCCATGAAAGTCTAAGGTTTATGATCTGTCAGAATGAAGAAGTTTCTTCCTTCTACGAAATATCTAACTTTTTCACTGCCAGATACATAGCTAGTAACTCACGACCGAATGTGCAATACGGTTTTTGTGTAGGGGTGAAAGTGGCGGAAAAGAAAGCTATTGGTTGCCAATCTCCCCTCATTTGTTGTTGTAATACTGCGCCCACTCTTGTGTCTGAAGCATCTACCATGATATATATTGGTGCATTGTATGTGGGAAATATGAGTGTTACTAAATGTGGTAATTGTTTTTTATGACCTTGAAAGCTTTGTTTGCTTCAGAAGACCATTTGAGTTCTTTTGAGCTGTTTGGTTTATTTGTTATGAGACAATTAATGGGTTTTAATATTGTTGCACAGTTAGGGATAAAGCGATGATATAAGTTTGTGTGACCGAGGAATTCTCTTAATTTTTGTTGAGTTGAAGGTGAGGGAAATTTATTTATTGTGTCAATTTTTGATTTTACTGGTTGAATACCATTTGCTGAAATATTGTGTCCTAAGAATTCGATTTCTTGGACTCCGAATTGACATTGGTTTTGGTTGATCAATATGCCATGTTTTTCAAGTCTTTGGTAAACTAATTCTAAATATTTCAAATGTTCGAGAGAACTACTAGCAATAAGGAGGTCGTCAAAGTATGCGAAGCAAAAATCTAAATCTCTGACGACATTGTCAATAAACCATTGAAAAGTTTAAGCGCTATTCCTCAATCCAAATGGCATGACTAAGTATTCGAATAGACCGCAAGATGTGGTTTTTGCTGTTTTGGGAATGGACTCTTCGTCCATTGGTATTTGATGATACGATGTTACAATATCTAATTTTGAAAATATTTTTGAATTGTATAAATTTGTTGTAAAATTTTGAATATGGGGAATCGGATAACGATCTGGAAAAGTGATGGCATTGAGAGCTCTATAGTCCCCCCTAGGTCGCCATTCGCCAATCTCTTTCTTTTTAACCATATGTAATGGCGAAGCTCAGTTACTAGAGGATGGACGAATGATTCCTATTTTCAGCATTTTATCGAATTCATTTTTAGCGATGGATAATTTATACGGAGCTAAACAGCGTGGCCGTGCAAAAACAAGTGAATTGTTAGTGATGACACAATGTTTGACATTGTGCATAATTTGACGTTTAGAATTAAAAGGTGAAGATAGAGAAGGAAATTTTGATAAGAGTTGGGTAAAGCATGTGAAATGTTGAGTAGTAATATTAGATATTCGATTTGAATTCAAGCAAGTTGAAGTATGTAAGAAAATCTGCGCCGATAATTGAATGTTTAACATCTGCGATAATAAACTTCCATGTAAATTGTCTTGTTAATCCGAGATCTATTTTTAATGTTTTAGTACCGAAAGTTTTGATAGTTGAATTATTGGCAGCTTGTAGTGTAAATGGATTTTGCTGCCGTTTTTCGTCCTATGAATTTTTGTTAACACTCACCTCGGCTCCATAGTCCACCAGGAAGCGGTGGCCAGAGAGTTTATCAGATAAAGGAGTTTTGTTGTCGTTGGATGGGTGTTAGTGCTAGAAATAGATGTTGAGATGAGTTTATCTGTTGTATTCTTGTTTTGGTGTAACGAAACCTTTGGGTAGTCTGTAGATGAACTTTGTTGACATGGTGGAACACATATCCTTGCCTTGTCGTTTAAGTTGAGGTGATACCAGCATAAATCCGCGATTGGTGGAACTGTGGGGAAAGGTAGGATCTTCTTTCTTGATTGAGATAATACCAATTCCTTTAATTCAGAGATTTTTTGTTTCAATTCTTCAATCTGTTGTGTCTTTGCTCACGGAAGACAGTGCTGGTTGTGTAATGTTTAAAAGTCTACCTGCGATTTCAGCTTTATCTGTCAAAGAGATTTTATTTGAAGCAAGGATGAACTGAAAATTGTATATTGTACTAAGTATCACCTAGATATTTTGTATTATCATCCGCGGTAATTTTCTTTCGGTTTGTCTTACATTTTCATTAACTGGAATTGCAACATATTCATATGCTGTTATAATTTTATTGTATAAACAGATGTTAAAATTTGAGAGACATTATTTTAGTGACGTTAAAATATTCAGTTTTAACATCTAATTTTAACACATGTGTTAAAAATTAGGCAGAATTGATAGTTACAGAATAGGAAATATATTTTAACAGCAAGTTTATTTTAAACATATTTTTTAAAATTAACAGTTTCCTTACGGAATACACCATAATGCCCGGTAAAATATGCACATAAATAAAATTTTGATATTCTCATATAATTTTTCATTTGCAACAAAAAATAATTTAAAACTACTATTACTCCATTTTATCACGTTCACTGCGCCTAACAAATACCGTGCGCTCGGCTCATCTAGATTCAAATACTGCCGAAGCAAGCGGTGCGCTCGGGTGCTTGACTGTTCTATCTCGCATTATTTTCATAGCATTATAGAGGAGATATTGTGAGTTGGGTAGCATTGCGGGAAGATATGCAGAAAGGAAAATTCATGCGTAGTTTCTTTTTCGTGGTTCTTCATGATTAGTGATAGCATATCCAGCCCATCATGCCCCAAAAAGGCGAGGGAGGCAAAAAAATCATGGAAATCAACAATTCCACAAGACATTGTAGCAAGTTTCGTATTTTACTTACCCTAGAATTTATTGTATATTTGAGCCTCCAAAAAAATTTACTTTAGTACTCTTGTACCAAACTTGCTTTTTTCGTTGTTTAATTACAAAAATATATATTTTGTTTTATTGTAGTTAAAATAAAATATTTAGTTCATGACAGCGTATCAATAAATCTCAAAAATCCAAAAATACCTGGACGCAAAGGATGCGTCGGTAGCACAGCTGATAATAAGTGGTCAACAATGCTAGCGACGCACCGTGTGCGTTTTGCAAAATAAGAACAAATTCATGGATATAACTAGTAATATATACGTCCAGGAGTTTGTATCCAAAAAAAGTAACATATTTTTTTTAAATCAGGGTGTTTCTTCGGTGTGACGCGTAGGCTGGACGCAGCGAACGTGTTAGTGCTATAAATTAATTAGGGATATGTACATAATAGGAATTATTTAACCGATATTTAATACATACCTGTACATAAATGTATATACATCAAATTTAAATATTCCACATATTTTTCTTATATAGAAGTATACGGGTATGCTAATTTTTTTGGTGTTAGATTATATATATATATATATATATATATATATATATATATATATATATATATATATATATATACAGGCTGTTCCACAACTTAGGAAAAAATTAAAGGGTTTATACTGTACGACGTGCTGATCATGAAACAAAAAGTTTTTTTTTTTAATCCCCATAGTGAAGGGTAGTTTACTTGAAGTAGACATTTTTGGACCACTGGAGTAGCATACGGTATAGAAAAAATCTTAAATCTATTTGTAAGTAGTCTAATCTTTTGATTCAGATCGGGGGGAATTGTCAGCGAGTTTCCATGAACGACTTGACTCAAAAGGTCGACAGCATCACCATGACGACCAGTCATAAAAGAAGAGAGTCAACATAATAAATGTAACAATATAAAGTGTATTTTTTACTGTCCTGAATTGTACCAAATAAACACCGTTATACTTGTGATCGGGCATTTATTTCTAGTCATAGTCACTTCCCAACTCTATCAGATGTAATCAATGATTTTGTCTGTATGTATTGAATTTATTTGGATCCTGGACAATGCGTCGGCTACTGCGTTGTTTTTGCCTGATACGTGTCTGATGTCGCTGGTTAACTGTAAAATAAAGTCTATGTGTCTAATTTCTCTGGCGGTGTAGTTTTGGGAAATTTTGCGAGCCATGAAAGTCAAAGGTTTATGAATGAAGAAGTTTCTTCTTTCTACGAAATATCTAAACCTTTTCACTGCCAGATACATAGCTAGTAACTCACGGCACAGTTAGGGATAAAGCGATGATAAAAGTTTGTATGACCGAGGAATTCTCTTAATTTTTGTTGAGTTGAAGGTAAGGGAAATTTATTTATTGTGTCAATTTTTGATTTTACTGGTTGAATACTATTTGCTGAAATATTGTGTTCTAAGAATTCGATTTCTTGGACTCCGAATTGACATTTGTCTTGGTTGATTAATATGCCATGTTTTTCAAGTCTTTGGAAAATTAATTCTAAATGTTTCAAATGTTGTTCGAGAGAACTACTAGCAATAAGGAGGTCGTCAATGTATGCGAAGCAAAAATCTAAATATCTGACGACATTGTCAATAAACCATTGAAAAGTTTGAGCGCTATTCCTCAATCCAAATGGCATGACTAAGTATTCGAATAGACCGAAAGGCGTGGTTGTTGCTGTTTCGGGAATGGACTCTTCGTCCATTGGTATTTGATGATACGCTGTTACAAGATCTAATTTTGAAAATATTTTTGAATTGTATAAATTTGTTGTAAAATCTTGAATATGGGGAATCGGATAACGATCTGGAACAGTGATGGCATTGAGAGCTCTATAGTCCCCGCTAGGTCGCCATTCGCCAATCTCTTTCTTTTTAACCATATGTAATGACGAAGCTCAGTCACAGTATAGAGTAGCGACACTTCGCTGATTTTCTTTCTAACCTGCTCGGGTTGAAGGGGGAAATAATGAGGAGCGGGACTTTGAATCAGATTCAAATAATATATTACGTGCATATTCATTGTATTTGTAATAATTATCATGTATTTGTTATAATTTTATAAAAAAAAATATATATTTTAATATTATGCACATGTCTTGGAAGTGTTTATTCTATAACGGGTGGCGCTCGAAATCCGTTACATAGGCATTTAACAAGGGAAATAAGAATAATTTGAATATTTGCCTCCCATTGAAACTTATTGCAATAAAACATATGGTTGGAACATTTATTGCATCATATTAATAACATATTGTTTAAAATTAATTAAAAATCATTAAGTAAAATAAGAAAATGTTATGGCAATTTTAATGTGATAATTATTATTACCTTTAAAAGAAAGCTTAACATGCAGGTGATTGTATCGTGGTGGTAGCGCGCTAGCTTATTGTTTCAAAGATTGTGGGTTCAAACCCCCATCACACTTTTTAAATTATTTAAAAAAAATAATTTTTTATTTGTTTTTATTTATTTTTATTTGTTTCTATTTATTGTAGTTTTACTGTTTTTTCTTGTTCAATCAAAATAAATAGAAACAAATAAAAATAAATAAAAAGAAATAAAAAATATTAAAACAAATAAAAACAAAATTCAATTGAAAAGATAAAAATTAAAGTGCGCTGGGGGTTTGAACCCTCAATCTTTGGAACAAAAAGCTAGCACGTTACCACCATGCTACGATCACTTACGAATTTGTTGCTTGGTTATTGTTTATATTTATTTCTTTAATACACATATTTTTAAATATATTTGATATATAATATTTATTACTGGGTAATTGAATGATTTGTTATTGGCTTTAAATTTTTTTTTATATATTTATATTTCACTATTATCTATTTTTACCATTTATCATTTGATATTAAATAACAAATATTAAATATATATTTTTATGTTTTCTTCAAATTTTGCGCTCCGCATTATTATCCCCTGCACGCCGAATAGCCTGGAAAGAAACATCAAAGGTTCCGACAAGAGTGTTGCTACTGCTTGTATTCTCTATACTGTGGCTCAGTTACTAAAGGATGGACGAATGATTCCTATTTTCAGCATTTTATCGAATTCATTTTTAGCGATGGATAATTCATACTGAGCTAAACAGCGTGGCCGTGCAAAAACCAAGTGAATTGTTAGTGATGACACAATGTTTGACATTGTGCAAAATTCGACGTTTAGAATTAAAAGGTGAAGATAGAGAAGGAAATTTTGATAAGAGTTGGGTAAAGCATGTGAAATGTTGAGTAGTAATATTAGATATTCGATTTGAATTCAAGCAAGTTAAAGTATGTAAGAAAATCTGCGCCGATAATTGAATGTTTAACATCTGCGATAATAAACTTCCATGTAAATTGTCTTGTTAATCCGAGATCTATTTTTAATGTTTTAGTACCGAAAGTTTTGATAGTTGAATTATTGGCAGCTTGTAGTGTAAAAGGATTTTGCTGTCGTTTTTCGTCCTATGAATTTTTGATAACACTCACTTCGGCTCCATAGCCCACCAGGAAGCGGTGGCCAGAGATTTTATCTATCAGATAAAGGAGTTTTGTTGTCGTTGGATGGGTGTTAGTGCTAGAAATAGATGTTAAGATGAGTTTATCTGTTGTATTCTTGTTTTGGTGTAACGAAACCTTTGGGTAGTCTGTAGATGAACTTTGTTGACATGGTGGAACACATATCCTTGTCTTGTCGTTTAAGTTGAGGTGATACCAGCATAAATCCGCGATTGGTGGAACTGTGGGGAAAGGTAGGATCTTCTTTCTTGATTGAGATAATGCCAATTTCTTTAATTCAGAGATTTTTTGTTTCAATTCTTCAATCTGTTGTGTCTTTGCTCACGGAAGATAGTGCTGGTTGTGTAGTGTTTAAAAGTCTACCTGCAATTTTAGCTTTATCTGCCAAAGAGATTTTATTTGAAGCAAGGATGAACTGAAAGTTGTATATTGTACTAAGTATTACCTAGAAATTTTTTATCATCATCCGCGGTAATTTTCTTTCGGTTTGTCTTACATTTTCATTAACTAGAATTGCAACATATTCATATGCTGTTATAATTTTATTGTATAAACAGATGTTAATATTTTAAAGACATTATTTTAATGACGTTAAAATATGAAGATTTAACACCTAATTTTAACACATGTGTTAAAAATTAGGCAGAATTGATAGTTACGGAATAGGAAATATATTTTAACAGCAAGTTTATTTTAAACATATTTTTTAAAATTAACAGTTTCCTTACGGAATACACCATAATGCCCTGTAAAATATGCACATAAATAAAATTTTGATATTCTCATATAATTTTTCATTTGCAACAAAAAATAATTTAAAACTACTATTACTCCATTTTATCACGTTCACTGCGCCTAACAAATACCGTGCGCTCGGCTCATCTAGATTCAAATACTGCCGAAGCAAGCGGTGCGCTCGGGTGCTTGACTGTTCTATCTCGCATTATTTTCATAGCATTATAGAGGAGATATTGTGAGTTGGGTAGCATTGCGGGAAGATATGCAGAAAGGAAAATTCATGCGTAGTTTCTTTTTCGTGGTTCTTCATGATTAGTGATAGCATATCCAGCCCATCATGCCCCAAAAAGGCGAGGGAGGCAAAAAAATCATGGAAATCAACAATTCCACAAGACATTGTAGCAAGTTTCGTATTTTACTTACCCTAGAATTTATTGTATATTTGAGCCTCCAAAAAAATTTACTTTAGTACTCTTGTACCAAACTTGCTTTTTTCGTTGTTTAATTACAAAAATATATATTTTGTTTTATTGTAGTTAAAATAAAATATTTAGTTCATGACAGCGTATCAATAAATCTCAAAAAGCCAAAAATACCTGGACGCAAAGGATGCGTCGGTAGCACAGCTGATAATAAGTGGTCAACAATGCTAGCGACGCACCGTGTGCGTTTTGCAAAATAAGAACAAATTCATGGATATAACTAGTAATATATACGTCCAGGAGTTTGTATCCAAAAAAAGTAACATATTTTTTTTAAAATCAGGGTGTTTCTTCGGTGTGACGCGTAGGCTGGACGCAGCGAACGTGTTAGTGCTATAAATTAATTAGGGATATGTACATAATAGGAATTATTTAACCGATATTTAATACATACCTGTACATAAATGTATATACATCAAATTTAAATATTCCACATATTTTTCTTATATAGAAGTATACGGGTATGCTAATTTTTTTGGTGTTAGATTATATATATATATATATATATATATATATATATATATATATATATATATATATACAGGCTGTTCCACAACTTAGGAAAAAATTAAAGGGTTTATACTGTACTACGTGCTGATCATGAAACAAAAAGTTTTTTTTTTGAAAAATCCCCATAGTTAAGGGTAGTTTACTTGAAGTAGACATTTTTGGACCACTGGAGTAGCATACGGTATAGAAAAAAATGTTAAATGAAATTAATTATCTAGCAAGCCACAGGACCACTGCTACCAATCTAGATGTCGTCAAACACTTGGTTTAAATGTTCTCTTACATTTAAAGCATAGTGTGGTGGCGCACTATCGTGCTGAAACCATGCCTGCTGACATTTAAAGTCATCAGAAAATATGATGTACGAGGGGAAATTAGGATTGTCAGTATGTTTTTGTAAAAGCCAGTTGCAAAACCGTACTCTAAACTGATGGTCAGGTTCTATAAGCCCGTTGAAAATAAAATGGGTGGTAGTTATGATCTCTTAAAATTTGCCATACTGAATTATGTGGTACTCCTAACTGTTGAGATACTCTTCGGGTACTAGTAGTTGGTACAGCATGTACAGCATCTAATATGTCATTTACCATACTATCGTGTTGATACTGGCAGTTACCACCTCTCTCTCGATTAGGTCACACAGATTCTGTGTCTCGAAGGCGGTGGACTATGCTCACAAACAAACGGTGAGTGGGTAATCGCCGTAAAGGCTGACGCTCCGCATAGAGACGTCGGGCCAATAACGAATTTTGCGCCGCAATGTCGACGAAAAAATTCCTTACCTCTGTCAAATTAAATTAAATTATTAATTACACAAAATTAGACATTTATTAGTATTAGATATTATATATGTAACTTAAATTTCTTGTTCGATCAAATAGGTTTTTAAAAAGTTTATTTTTGCGAGTACAGAGTTATAATTATACTATACACTACTTGATAATATGAATAAGGAATACAGACTAACTAATCTTAAGCGTTACATGTGTTTTCATACTAATCTAATATGATAGTTACATATTGGAACATTAGCACTTCGTCTATTTGGTAGCACTATAACTCCTCCCTCCTCAGATTCGAGCCTCCTGGTGGAGTTGCAGATCGACGTCTTCAAGGGTGCGAGATGACCTCTGTGGGGTTGGTTTCCTCTTCTTTATGTGTTTGTATACAAAGTACCCAACGATGATTGCAGCGATCGCATATAGGATGATGGACCATATACTTGCGATTTGCATGTTAAATTTTTCTTCTGGTATTGAGACGATTGGATTGAAGGATATATTTCATTACAAGGGATTTAGATTAATGGAGAAATATTTAATTTTGTACGGTTGGGAGTTTAAATTCAATTTAGGAAGTAATAGGGGTTGATCATGGTTTTCATTTTGGAATTTTAGTATTTGTTGTCTGAAGTGAATTTTGCAGTTGTTTTGATTATTAATTAGGAAGAGTCCCTCTAAGGTTTGGATGTTGGTTTCTTCGTGGCATTTAATGCTGATTTTCTCCTCGTTTGGGAAAACGGCTAGGTATTTGTTGATTTCTGGAATCACTTTGACATGATTTGTAATTAAGTTAATTTTTGTATAATGGCAGTAACTCGAAGTTTTATTTTGGAATATTTCTTCTTCGCACATCGCTGAGAAATAAGCGTGGTATTTAATAGGGCACTGAAATACTTTTGCTTGAACACACATGTCGTTTAGCGGCACGATCTCTTTATCAGATTTAAGAAGATATTTCGTATTGGGAATGATAGTGATAAATTTTGATTCGTGTTTAGTTAAAATTGGGTACACGTAGTAGAGGTCGGAAGTTTTTTCAAAATTTATGGGAGTAGAAATGAAATAGATTATTTAAGTTGATTCTACTTTACAATTTATTTTTAACGACCCGAAGTCTAATAAATCCTCTTGTCTAGGTTCGAATGGTAACTGTAAATGATAGAATTTTGAAATTTGTTTTAATTCTGCTAGTAGCTCCATGGGGTGTATTATACTAAGTTGCAGCGTTCTTAATTTACAGAAGGTGATTGAATGCTGTGAGTTATTAGATATGGTCGATTTTAGTGTTGAATGTTGTGTGTTATATTGCTGTACTGGTTAAGAAGAGTTTTGAAATTGTAGTATTGTATGAAGATGTGTCATCTATTCGAGTTTGGCAGGACCGAGGTTGATGGGAAAGATGCCTAGGTTTTCTGTTATGTATTCATTGTTTCTTGTCCCAATGCGAACAATCTGGAATTGGTTCAAAGTTGTAAGTTTTCTGTCTAGGCCGTTGAATGTTAGCGAGGTGAATATTCTCTATTGTATTACCGTATGTGGTTTGTTGTTTTACGATGTTTATTAATTTTTCTTAGTTTTTCGGGTTTGTATTTGTTTTTAGTTTTTTGTTGTTTCTGTTTATTTTTCACGTATACTCTTTTGGGGATATCTGGCAATTCTTCTTTATTTTCATTACATTTACTTATTACATTTTCTTTATTCGTCTGGATTTTGTCACTAATTGATTCGTAAAGTAATTTAGTTTTATTCTTGTGATTTTCTATATAATTGTTAATAAGCTGTTTTTCGAGGTCGACATTAAATGGAGAGTTAGTGTCTAAATGGCCGGTAATAATTTCGCACGGTTTCAATTTTCTGACCGAATGGATTGTGTTATAATAATCTAATAATGCATAATCTACTATGGATTCTATAGGCTCCATTTTGTTCTCCTTTTGGTTGTTAAATAGTCTGTTGTGTTCGATAAGGGTCGAGTGGAAACGTTCTATTATGCCGTTAGATTCTGGATGTTGTGAGCTTATGAAATGTATGTCGATTTTGTGTACTCAGCAATTCTTTTACGACTGAGTTTTTAAATTCTAATCCGTTATCTGAAATAATTTGTTCTGGGATTCCATGATGTGTAAAATATTTAACCAGGTTACTGCAAACTTCTATGCCTTGTCCTGAATTTAATTTATATGCTTGTGCATCTTTTGAAAATTAATCTATAATAGTCAAAAATTTTGCTTGTTCTAAAGTAATGCCGTCTACATGTAAAATTTGGAAAGGTTTCGTAGCTGTGGGTGTGATATTTAAGATTATATTTAGGGGTCTCCTGTCGTACTTTGTTACTTGAAATATTTCGCAGCTATTAATAAATGTTTGGACGGATTTCCTTAATTTGGCCAGTAATATTGTTGTTTTATACGCGCTTCCGTTTCGTCAATACCGCGGTGGTTAGTTTTTCCGTAATGGTAATTCGATATAATTTGTATGACTTCTTCCTCGTTGGTGACGTCACTTAAATATTTTGTACATTTTACTAACAGTTGGGAATTTTAAAAATAATTTTGAAGGATTAAACTAAATTTCTCGTATAGTTGATTTTGGAAATAAATGTGATATTTTACTTTTGGGACAAGATATTCTTTAATAAATGCAATCATTTCAGTTTTGTAATTAAATTTTGAAAATTCTACATCCAATTTTTTGTTATCGTATAATTTTGTAATTTTTACCTGTTTGGGGTTAAGTTACTTCTGTTATAATAATTTTATTTACAAAATTTTCTCAAATTTAGTAAGGTATAGAAACTGTCTTGTTTAGTGGGTTTATTATAGTAGTTTTCTTTTGTTATTAAGTATAATAGATGTCTTTGTGGGGTTTTTAAATATACTAGATTATGAAGTTGAGGATTTTGAGATTTAAACTTCTGCACATTATTAATTTTTTTTTAAATTTTGGCAATACCCGATGCCATTTCTAAATCTTTGCTCACGAAATGAGCTAGACTAGAGTCGGATGGTGCGTTGAATAGATTACCTATTACTTTTATAATATTGTTGTTATTGTGATTAAGGCAATGTTTCTTATCTAAGTAGCCTTTGTATAGAGCTAGTGGAGCGTTATTTAACTGTGTTTCTGGTTGTGAATTTTGAATTTTATTGGTTTCGACAGGTATACGGCTTAAGGCGCCGGCATTGGTATTAAGTTTGTCTTTTATAGATTATCTCGCAGTCATATTCCTCTAATTTAAGGCGCCATCTTATTAATTTTTGGCTTCATTGTTTTAACGATAATAACCACTGCATGGGCCGGTGGTCTGTATTAATTTTAAATTTGCGTCCCAATAAGTGAGTTATAAAGTACTGAGTCGCCCAAATAATAGCTAACATTTCTTTCACAATGGTGGAATAGTTTATCCCTGTCTAGTTTAATGTCCTGCTGGCGAAAGCTACCGGAAGGTCGTTGCCTAGGCTACCTTGAGATAACACGGCTCCTATTGTTACTTGGCTTGCATCGCATGTCAAGTTAAATTCTTTGTCGTAATCTGGATATTGCGGTTGAAATTTGGATCTTTAAAAATAGTCAACAAATTCTTGCAATTTTCAAATAATTATCTGTACTCAGGGTCGTTGATGTCAATAACTGTATTTTTGTTTAAGCGTCTAGTCAGCGGTTTGGTTATCTTAGCGAAGTCTTTAATAAATTTTCGATAGTAGCCTAAAAGTCCTAGGAAGCCTTTAATTTGCGTTGTAGTTTTTGGAATTGGAAAATTTAGAACAGCCGAAGTTTTGTCAGGATTTGGTATTACGCCATCAGGGGTTACAATATGCCCAAAATACGTTACTTCTTTTTTTAGGAATTCACATTTATCTAGTAATACTTTGAAATTTGAATTTTTCAAACGTTCGAAAACTAATTTTAAATTTTGCATACGTTCTTCTAGGCTGGTGCAGAACACAATAATGGCGTCTAGGTAAACAAGGCATTTTATGTTTACTAATTCTCTCAGAACATTGTCTATAACGCGTTGGAATGGCGCGGGCGCGATTTTTAAGCCAAAAGGCATACGAGTGAAATCATAATACCCGTCCTTTGTGTCAAATACAGTTTTTTGATTGTTCCGATTGTCTATTTCAATCTGGTGGAACCTAGATGCTAAATCTAAAGCAGTGAAATACTGACAGCGTCCGAGTTTGTCTAGTAAATCAATTATGTTTGGTAATGGGTATTTGTCGCTAATTGTCTTTTCATTCGGTTTTCTTTAGTCTAACGTTATACGCCACTTACGTTTAGCAGTTGCGTCAAGTTTTTCTGGAACAATCCAAATAGGTGATGACCATGGCGAACATGATGGGTTAATAATATTTTGATCTAACGTACCTCTTGCCGGTGAATTTCTGGGTATCTACAAGATTTCGTATAAATAGGAATTTTATCACTTGTTTTATGGAATATTTAATTTGATTAGCAAATGTTAAATTTTTGTCATCTGCGTGAAATATATCAGAATAATTTTGAATTAATTCAGCAATAGCTGATTTTTCTTCCGAATTTTGGAATCATCCAATTTAGGTGATTAGTACGTTTCATAATTGGAGATGTTTTCTACAGTAATTGTATGAATTTATTGTGATTCCGAATTATGAATTGCTGTACAAAGTGCATGGTAGTTATAGGCTGTGGTGACACATTCGGGAATAATTAGATTATTCTCTTGTAGTTTTGGAATTAGAATAGTTCCGTTTTGTTGGTTTACTTGAACATTGATTACCTTTTCAGTTTTGGGATCTAATGTTACATTATTATTTGAATAGCAAATGTTGTTTGTATTAATTTTACTTTCAGAATTTTGATGTTGAATTTTTTTTGGCAAGTAGGGGTTGTAACAAAAATTTTATTCAAGTCTATAATTAGTTTTAATGAACTCAGATTATCTAATCCTAATAAGAGATCGAATTCGTCGTGAAAATCGAAAATGTGATATTTTACACTTGCATTTTCCTTTATATTGAATAATTTTAAAATAGGTACGAGAGTGCTGTAATTTTTGATCGAAGTTCCATACGCGGTTGAAATTTGTATCTTTAAAAATAGAAATTTTGTAATATTTATGCGCTATGGCAGGTTTTATAAAAGATTTCGTACTTCCGGTGTCTATTAAAACCTGTAATTAATTTTCGAAGAATATAATGTACGATAATTTACTTTTATTTGTCAAGTTCATTAGTTCGACTCTGGTTAATTGTTTTTTACTGTTTTCGAGGCCGCAATGTCTAAAAAATTATAGTTTTCAAAATTGTCGGGATTTTGTGGATTTTCATAGTCGGTATCAGTTAAAACTTGGTCAGTTTGTTCTTCGTTATCGTAATAAACATAAGGGTCAACGGCACGTACAGCTGACTCGTTGATATTAAACAATTATCCTGCTGTGTTAGCGCAGTTTCGTCCGTAGTGGTTTGGATGGATCTGGATGGGCCAGGCGTAGGACGATATTGGGCTGTATTTCGCGTGGAAATACTCATCGGAGTAGGTGTAGGAAGGGTTTGTTTGGCGGATGGACCTTGACGTGGTGTTTGCGGTGTATATTGTATTGGTTCTTGGGGTGTATATTGTTGTTTGAATGCCGTATGTTGCATTGGTGAACGATGCGTTGTTTTATTGGGTTTATAATTAAAATAGGGTATAGGTTTAGGAATATTATATCTTGGTTGGTGTGTTTGTAGTTTTTGATTTAATTTCTGTGTATGCTGATTAGCGTTTTTGGATTTGGCATAATAATCGAATTGGAAATCATTGTCTAGCATACTTAAAGCCGAATTTAAATCTGTGGGGTTTTTTGCCCTCATTAATTGTCTAGTAGGTTCTTTTAACCCCTTTAGCAAGACGAACAAAGCATAATGTTGGAAATACTCAATCATTACAACGGATGCTTCAGCAGCGGCATTTGTTGAAATATAAGAAATTAGTAAATATAACACGTGTTGTAAACGACCATAAACAACAAAAACGTTTTCATTAGGACTTTGTTTTAAATCCGTTATTTGCACGTTTAATGTGAACCAGTCACGTTTGCCTGAATAAGCATTTTTTAATGCTTCTTTTAAATCTTCCTATTTTTGAATAGTGGAACTTGCAATATTGATAGCTGCTTCACCCTTAATTTTTGCTTATATACTATTCATTAAATAATCATTTTGAAAATCGGTTGGGGTTGTAGTATTATAAAAATTTGTTACTAGTTTTTCGCAAACACTAATAAATCTTGGGAGTAATTCACGTTCCCCATGGAACTCTGGCACCATGTCCAAATATTCTTTTTTTTAATACAGGGGTAACCATGTTTAATAATAGTGTTCTTAAAATGATATTATTAACAGGATTCCTATTTGAATTAATTATACGATCTTCTATTTCGAGATCGGAGTCTGGTTCTGAATTATTAGAATCTGACAAAGATTCTTGCTTGCTAAGTGACATATGGTACTCACAAAAATAGCAGTTTCGGCTTCATGTGCCCTGAAGTCGTACACTGTCTCGAAGTTGAGGAGTTGCACTGATGTCCGTTCAGCTTGGCTCGCTCAGCTCGTCGAGATGTTTCTTGCTTCTGATGTCTTTTCAGATGCAGGATACGGTGATCGAGGTATGAAGATGTTCTAATTTGCCAAATAATCACGAAAGTGAAACAATTTATATTTGCTAAATTGTTTTGGCAATTCAACCAAAAATGCGCCACTTAAATTTCATGTTCGATCAAATAGGTTTTAAAAAAGTTTATTTTTGCGAGTACAGAGTTATAATATATTATAAACTACTTGATAATATGAGTAAGGAATGCAGACTAACTAATCTTAAGCGTTACATGTGTTTTTATACTAATGTAATATGATAGAGTCACATACTGGCACATCAGCACTTTGTCTATTTGGTAGCACTATACTTTATATATATATATATATATATATATATATATATATATATATATATATATATATATATATATATATAATTTTGTGTAGTACAATGGATTTGACATATAACACTGCAGTGGCGGCTTATCAGGGTAGGCAGGTGATGAGGCAGTAAAGAAATAACCTTTTATCCTGGATACCTTACCTCACCAAAGTTTTCACAAATGAAAGATAGTGTATGTAAGAAGCTCTCACTGTAAAATATAAATTCATGCGCTTAAAGTTTGCGAACGATTTAATAGCTAAACTTTTTTTTTGTAACGTGGGCTCCGGTGAATCAATGGTTAGAGCAACGGCTCTAAGTTATGAATACGCCCAGGGTCCCGAGTTCGAATCCCGCTAAAGCTTGGGTGTTTATATATGAGAACCTAATTTGTAAATGGGATAATCATGGGGCCCGATTCTAATTCCGTTTAGACTTGTGGCAATTAATGACGTCATATTGTTACGATAGTTTGATAAATGGTGGAATGTGACAGGATTTCGTCATGTTTAACATTTTGTATATTGTATTTGCAATAATTTTGTTGTTAGCTAATATTTCGTAAAAACCTTTTAATACAAGGGAAGTATTTTTTATAGAAATATTTAAAAATAGAATTATTTGTAAATCGTACTTTATATTTTTAGGAAATGATTCTGTTTAGTTTTATGAATTTTAAGTTCTCTAATGACTGAGGAGGTTAAATTATAACGAAAATTATAAACAATTATTTCTATTGCTATTATTAGGAGAAGTTCTTGCTCATAAACTCCTGTATCTACCCTATTTATACCAACCTGGAAATTACTTTATATACATTTTCACCTGATTATCTTGGATAATGACAATGGTAATATTCTATTAATAAGTTGTTTAAATATAAATTCGTTCGCAAACTATATACAAGCTATTTATGTGGCGATATATGTCCCGGACAATTTTAAAAAGGAGTTGCGCATCCCATTATCGATGAAGACATGAAACGTCACAAGCCATATTCTGAAATTTAAAAATTCATATCTCTTTTATAACATAAAGTTTTTAAATCGCGTTTGTATCAATATTCTTAGTTCATATTAATCTTGCAGAAAAAATAAATTGGTATAGAATCCTAATAAACAGAAAAAATATTAGTTATACAGGTATTTAGAATCTAATATTATGAGTATAAACTATACTACATCTTGTTCCATTTAAGTCATTCAGTATTGCAGAGAATAGGGAATAGTTTAGACCTCTCTGGTTAACTGAAATTGGAGCCAAGAGACAAGTTTACCCAGTCTAATTTCGGCTATTGAAAACTGGCGCTGATGCGAGCCCCATCTACAGCTTAGGTGGAACAGAGTATATTCCTATGTTCATTATATTGTATATTATGAAATACATTGTATCCATATGTATGTAAACAGTTATTCAAAATGTACTTTTGGAGGACTAACGTGACTCACCTTAAAGAGTTGGGCAGTTCTGTAGATGAATGGCTAATAAACTCTTAAATACTGTGGAGTTGTTGCAGAGGGTTTCACTCATTCTGCTGATATTCAGATTTCCGTTGTTTTCCTTCGTCGACAGGCAACCAAGATAAAACAGCCGTTGATTTCCAATATGATATTTCCGTCTTTCTATTAGAATAGAACTTTGATCATACTCCACATCACATAAAACATGGATTTTTGTTAACGTTTACGTATGTTATTTGGCCGAATCTGCGATGCAACAAATAATTTATTTTATTTTGAATATTGACAAATAAATGTAATAACTGTTGTGAATCGAATTCTATTAAAACGAAATATTTGTGGCAACTACACACACGCGCACATATATATATATATATATATATATATATATATATATATATATATATATATATATATAAATTAAATCAGGGATCCGAAGGATATGATTTTTAAAAAGGGAAATTTTATTTATTTAAATAAACTTTATTTAGGTTTATTAATTCCGCGACGTACAAAGTCAGGATAAGACTTATCTCTAAGATGATTTTACATAAACTGGGATTCCTATTGAATCTCAGCCGCTAGGTTGACATCTGATCTACCTGCTAATTCAGCTATGGAAATTTACTAGACGCTGATGCAATGCTTGTGCAATAATGTGTCGGCGCGAGTAGACGTGTATTTGTGTTACTCCTGCAGTGTGTGTTTTGCCGTGAAATATAATTTATTTCGTTTTTTTTTTTAAATATATATTTTATTCTATATCACATACATCGAAATGGGTTCGAGTACGCGAAATGCTGCCCTAGTTGCTGAAGTTGTTGCTAAGTTACTTAGTGACGATAGTGCGTTGACTAAATTAATTGATTTATGCTGAATTTATACAGCGTAAGCCGTAACGTAACGTACCGTGCCGTAACGTAACGTAAAGAATAAATCAATGCATACTTATGTGATAATTTATACAGACGTAAGCCGTAATGTGACGTACCGTGCCGTAACGTGTCAAAAACCCAAAGATCGCGAACTTTTATCTTTCTACGTTACGGCACGTTACGGTACGTTGCGATATTATGAAAATTATTGCTTACCTGCGCTATAGTCTGTTTTTGTGTGGCTAATTATGTCAAAGTTGGAATTAATAAATTAAATGGATATAAATATAAAAAATACTACATTACGAATAGTCTGTCTTGTGTGACTTTGACTGACATAAGTGACATGTGTCATGTGTCAAAGTTTGGATTAATATATTCAATGGAAATATATGTAAAATATAGTGCATTGCGAATAAACTAACGAACCTGATAAATATAAATCTGATGTACACTACATTTGTTTCGACAGAGCATTAGTATACTTTTTACAAAAATGTACCGTAAAAGTTCTGTATAAAATAGCCTAGAAAAATCACGCGTTACGATACGTTACAGTACGCCACGTCACGGTACGTTACGTTACGGCTTACGCTGTATAAATCCAGCATTAGTGTTCGATCGTGTGAACAATAAACTCGAGGAACAGAAAGTGCACTATGAGGAAATTATAACCAAAATTACGACTGAAAACCGTGTTCTTCATGAAGAAATTGATCGTTTGGAGCAGTACTCCAGGAGAAACTGTGCCCGGATCTTCGGCGTCCCAGAGGAGCCCAAGGAAGACACCGAAACCAAGGTTTGCCACATTCTCCAATCTAAGCTCTCCCTCAATGTCCCCCTTCAAGCCATCGACCGATGCCATCGTGTGGGGAAACGAGTGAATGTGGATGTGAATCAAAGTGCAGTGTCTCCTAATCTCCGCCCGCGCCCTATTATAATAAAATTTAATTCTTATAAGACCCGTGATTTAGTTTTAAAATCTAGATCAAAATTAAAAGGCTCTAATATATCTATGAAGGAAGATCTTACAAAAAAACGCCTTGACCTTCTTAAATTAGTCTCCACAAAATTCGGATTTAAGAACGTTTGGTCAAATGATGGTATTATTTATTATAAATCTGGTTCTACCATCAAGAGAGTCTCACGTTATGATGATATAGAAGAATTATAAATTATACTTTCTTACATTAATTTCTTTATTTACATTTATATTTATGGAGTAGCTATGATACAGATCAAAATCATTTTTTGGGTTATTTTACAGTTTATAAAATTTACTGAATTTATCTTGTTCTGTTTGGTAGAGTTAAGTAGCTGATAGGTTACTGAACTCTATCTATCTCTGTTTATATTTTTTTTAGATATTAGTTATTTATTTGGATGTAAGATGGAAGTGTACTACCAAAATGTACGATGTATGAATACCAAACTCGAAGATGTGTTTAACAATAGTTTGTATATGAGTTTTGATAATATCGGAATTACTGAATCTTGGCTCTCTGACTCAGTGAATGATAGTGAGATTTTTGATTGTAATAAATATGCGGTTTATAGACAAGATCGTGATAACACCAGAGTAGGCAAAACAAAGGGCGGAGGTGTATTGTGTGCTATCAATACCAAGTATAATTCGTCACTAATTAAATTGAATATAAATAATCTCTCACTAGCTGATATTGTTTGTGTGAAAGTTGATCTGAATTTGAGTAAGAGTGTGATTGTTATAGTAATATATTTCCCACCTCCCATATCTTTGGAGCAACATGAAATGATCTATGAGTGTCTTGAGTCTTGCACTTCATTATTTCAATCTGACTTCATCATCATTGGTGACATGAATCTTACTAAACTTAGTGATTCGTATAGTACAGGTTACATAAATAACTGCATCACTAGATTTGATAACTTTATTAGTATACTTAATGCCAAACAATATAACAAGGTCTATAATGATGACGGTCGGCTTCTGGATGTTGTGTTATCTAATTTAAACTGCACTGTTACACGACATTCCTGCCCCTTAGTACCAGAGGACAAGTATCATCCTTCACTATCTATATGTCCAAATATTCTGTCTCAGGTAAATAATAATGCTTCCTTCAATACTGATCCTTGTTTTAATTTCAGGCTGGCTAACTTTGAATTAATGTACACTTTACTAAAAGATGTAGACTGGGATGTACTTCTATCATACACTGATGTTAATGAAGCATATACTAAATTTTATGAAATCTTAAATAGTGTATTTTCTACTTGTGTGCCGCAAACTAGGAGGAAAAAGCAACGTTATCCTCCATGGTTTAATAAACAAATTATAAATGATATTAAAATAAAAGATAAATATCGTAAGCTTTTCAAGCTATATAATGATGATTCTTATTACACTGCTTTCAAAAATTTACGGACAAAGATAAAAACTGACTTAAAAGTTGCATACAAAAATTACATAGCAAACACTGAAATAAATATAGCCAGTGATCCTAAAAAAATCTGGACTTTTCTAAATAACAAAAAAAAATCCTCTCGTATACCTAGAGACATGTACTATAATGGGACATTGTATCTAGATTCTCCTTCCATAGTTCAAGGATTTGCTGACTTTTTTAAATCTGTTTATACCCGGCCCACCGATATTGACTTTAATAGTATTTCAAGTGAATCCACCACCTTAAATCAAACACATATCGCAGTCATTGGTCAAGATGACATAAAATTAGCCATTAACAGTCTGAAAGTTTCTTGTTCCCCTGGTCCCGATAACCTACCGGCTTATATTCTAAAAGGGTGTCGTGATATATTTATTAATCCGCTACATATCCTGTTTAATTTAACGATTTCCACGCACACTTTTCCGGAAGCCTTAAAAACCTCATTAATATGTCCCATCTTCAAATCTGGTGATGTACATAATATATCTCACTATAGACCTATTTCTATACTATCTAACATTTCAAAATGTTTTGATAAAATTTTATATAAATTCATTTATTCCAATGTAAGAAACGCAATTTCTCCTATTCAGCATGGTTTCACACAAGGCAAATCTACTACCACTAATCTCATCCACTTTACTGATTTTACGTTAAAAGCTATGAAAAATAATACCCAAGTTGATGTTGTATATACTGATTTGGCCAAGGCTTTTGACACCGTAGATCATGGCATTTTGCTCTATAAGCTGCATCATCAATTTAATTTCTCCCCTGATCTCACACTCCTTATTCAATCATATCTTCATAATCGTAAACAGTATGTTCAATACAACAATACTAAATCTGATTGCTTTAGTCCTTCCTCTGGTGTCCCTCAAGGATCAAATCTTGGACCTTTATTGCTCATACTATTCATTAATGATATTGCTAAATGCTTGAATTACTCCAATTCGTTATTATATGCTGATGATTTAAAAATATTTAAAATAATCAATTCATATTCAGATTACATAAATTTTCAGTCTGATATTAACAACTTACTTGTTTGGTCTTCTTCCTCAAAATTACAGTTTAATATCAATAAATGTAAATCTATGACTTTCTCAATGAAACTCAATACATTTAACTATAGCTATAATATGAGTGGTGTAAATTTGGATAAAGATTCTGAAATAAAGGATTTGGGTGTTATTTTTGACCCTAAGTTACTGTTTATTCCTCACATTAATTACATTATAAAATGCTCGTACAGGAACTTAGGTTTTATAATTAGAAATTCACGTTGTTTTAATAATATATCTACGCTAAAATCCTTGTTCTATTCATTTGTTAGATCCAAACTTGAATACTGTTTTGTTATTTGGAATCCAGTTTACAACACTCATATTATACAAATTGAACGTATACAAAGAAAATTTGTCAAGCTCTGCGCTCGTAAAATCTGTCATCCAGTTGATCCAATATCATACAGTTATTCTCACACATTAGTACAATTTAACATTATGCCACTAGATAACAAACGTAAGTTGCTGTCCTGCTTGTATTTACATAAATTGTTGCATAACAAAATTGATGACGTCCCTAGTTTGAATGATATAAATATTTCCATTCCTCGTTTGCCTATCAGATCATTTAAACATCATTCTACCTTCATTAATGTTCCTGTAAAAACTAATTATGAATTTAGAGCTCCTATTAGAAGATTATGTTCTATCTTCAACACTCTAGAGCGCGAAATATATCTTGACATTTTCAATTTTTCGTACATCCGTCTCAAAAATACATTATGTTCACTTCTTATGTCATTGTAAATTATTTTGTTTAGTATTTTATGTATTACTCTTGTTTTGGTAACCTTTATTTCGATACATTTTATCTTATATCTTACATCAACTAACATGTTTTACTCATTCTGTCATGTTGAATTGTAATTATATGTATATCCAACCCTCAGTAATTGGGATACTTTGTATCCTGTTGAGTGGTTGTTAATTAATTAAATAAATAATTAAATAAATAAGGGATGAGACCCTACATAATTCCTCCTCCCTTAAAACGAAAGATCACCTAATGGCTCTTCAATAGGTGTTGTTTCGATATTTTGTTTTTTATCAGAATTTTGCTTTATTGACGATTTTCTTGTTATAATAGCCGAATAAATTTCTGAATTACCAATATTGCAACAGTCATAATTACTACATATAATAATATGTCGTAGAATATGGAATGTGATTCTGATTTATAGATATGATTTAGATGGGTTATTTGTTGAGTTGGAATTTTGATTGTTTCTAAATTTCTTATATTTAGGGTTTTATTAAATATCAATTTCTTGTTATTGTCAACAATATTCAAATTTATAATTTTGTCATAGTTAATGGTTTTGTAGAGCTTTTGTTTATTAATTAAACAATTTCTTAGAGAATAAATCCCTGGGATTTCCTTTTCTTGTATTTCGTTATCACCTTCGATATTCATCGATTCCTTATGTGGTAAATAAAGGTATACAATGTTTGAATTTGGAATAGAAATTATTTCATTATGGCTAAGTATCTTACCATAATTACAATTATTATTATTTCTATGAAAATACAGATTTTCTAAACATTTGTCGGATATTGAACTGTCGTGTGTGCAAATGTACAATTTTCTACTAGGGTACATTTATTGAGATGATTGATCTGCGTATTGGATGTGGAATAATACCCTGGTTTTACACTTAAAGTGACCAAGGTGTTATTGTGTGTAGTGGGTATAGGGGTAACTTGTAGGAGTTCGGTTTTTATAAGAGGAATAGGAACGTCTATTATAAGTTCTAACGCCATTTTCGTAGTTACAGTAAACTTTAATTAATAATTGTTGATTTTGCCAGTTTTTGATTATGAGGTTTTTAAAATCATTTGGCAATAGTTTGGCAATTTCAATTTTGATATCTTCTCTAGATAATATTCCAAAATATAGTGTATTTGTTTCACAGAATGCGAAAGTCGTTTCAATTTCATTCATAATGCTTATCAAGTTTGTTGAAGTGAACATGAGTTGGGTGATAATGTTATCGAAATAAAGTTTATCATTCATTATGTCTATTATTTTACCCATGGATCTCACTAAGTTGTTTATTTTTTCTTGGATCAATTTGTTATTTATATTAATTTTGTCAACTTGATTATTGAAATAATTTGAAATATTTTTGTTAAAAACAATTACTTGTTTAAGTTATCTTTGAGCATATTTTTGTTTTCGTTTATAGATTTTAATGCGTTACCGTACTTTTCCTGGTCTGAAGCGTCTAAATTGCCTGTTATGGTTTTAATAATGAAATCCAATCCGTTGGCTATCCCTCGTTTATCTTTATTATCATGGAATAAAATCTGCATCTTATTATTAATTATATCTAAGATGTTCTCTAATACTATAAGATTATTATTTATTTCTTCTATATATTCATCGCTACTGTGTTTATTGTTTATTTCGGATTTTATTTTATTGTAGTGAATTGTAAGATTATTATAAGATTCCTTAATTTTATTAAGATTTAAGTTTACATAAATATACTTATTATTACTAGATATTAGAGTCTCGCCTACTTTTATGATGTTAATTCCGGGATTGTCTCTTTCGTCTCTGATGTTGACGGCTGTGCTGGATCGCATGGCTCTGTAAATTTACGATAAGGTTTCAGATTATGAATTTTTATTTTTTTATTATTTTTTATTATTATCTGTGCACAGCCTCTATCGTAAGTTTTTACTTCTTGTTGATTATATCGTGGGTTTTATATTTTACCAATATTGCGTTCAGCCTGTTGTTCGTAAACTTTATTTTGCAATTTGCAAGAATCCACTCGTGATGTTGCATATTTCGCTTTATTTTTAACTAGTAGGATTTTGGTTTTTTCACAAATTTTCTTCATTATATCTTTATGTGTTTGAACATAATTATCTGTTATTATTCAGGGGATTCATTAAAATGGCCAAAAAGGTTTTCGTTTGGAGTTCGTTTAGTTGCCGAATGAATGGTTTCGTTATATGCCTGAAGGGCGTATCGAGTTTTGTTACTTGTACTTAAATCTTTATTTTGTTCTAATATTCTCATATGTTCTACAAGAGTGGAGTGAAATCTTTCTATGTTGCCGTTGCTTTTGGGGTTGTTTATGCTGATTAAGTGTATGCGAATATTTTTCGAGGATAAGAAATTCAGAATTAATTATTAAATTGTAGACCATTATATGAAATAATTAATTTAGGATGTCCGAATATTGAAAAATATTTAATTAGTTTTTGAACTACTGTTGCTGTATTGGTTTCTGGTAGCTGGTATATCTGGGCGTGTTTTGAAAAACTGTCGATAATTGTTAAGAATTTTTCCTTTTTTAAGGATAGTATGTCGATATGAATTATCTCAAGGGATTTTGAAGCGGTTGGGGCTTTTATTAACGGAATTTTGGGTGGATTTCTTTCATATTTATTTTCTTGACAAACGTCGCAATTATTTATAAATTTTGTAACAGTTAGCTGCATGTTAGGCCAATAATATATTTTTTTTTAGTTTTTTATATGTCTCTACTATGCCGCGGTGGTTGGTTTTACCCCAATGATAATTTTGAATTAATTATTGTTGTTCATCGGATGATTTGACATCTTGTAGTTGATTTTCACAGCAAATTAATTGGTACGTGCCTGGTTGAAAATATACTTGTAATATATTGTTTAACATATTCCTGAATGATTCTGGTACTATACAATGATATTTAATTCCGGGTGCTAGGCATTCCTTGATAAATTTTAATAATGTGTCTTTATAATTTGTTTTATTTATGTACATGTACATTCGTTGTTTATCATAGCCGAATAGTTTGTCTATCTTTAAAGTGCTTTTTGAATTTGTGTCTTTGAATACTATTTGGTTTTTTCCAAAATTTATGGGACCGTCTACACAGGAGATTCAATTGACCGGTGACTCGTCATCCGAGAGTTAGCGTAGTTTTCAATGTTATCTAAAGTAAATATGTTTATTTGTATATTTGTGTTTTTAAATATTTCTTTTAGCAAATTTTTTACGTCGGTCCAATTTTGTTTGTCCAGTCCTGAACAAATTTTTGGCATGTTATTTTGTTAATGTTATTTTGGATTAAATAGTCTCTTAATTGTTTTAAAGTTTTAAACAGCTTTCTATGTTTTTAGGAGAAGGGGTTTCGTCGTATTTATTTTTTGTAATTAAATGAATTATTAGTTTTGGTGACATCTGAATAGCAATATCTTTCTTTATTGTTATTTTATTTAAAATTTTGGTAGTATGAAATTTTTCATTTATTTGTTTTGCAAAACCCTTGCCCATTTTAAAATCTCTGGATATGCAGTGGATTATAGGTTCGGTGTGGTCGAAAATATTGGTGTATTTATAATTGATTTCGAAAGGTTTTTGGGATTCTAGAGAGATAATCGGCAACGACGTTTTGTTTTCCTTTTTGATATTCTATATCGTAATTATATTCTAATAATTTTGTTTTCCATCTAATAAGTTTTTGATTTGTTTCTTTTAAGGTGTTCAGCCAAATTAAAGGTTTGTGATCTGTAATTAATTTAAATTTAGTTTCGTACAAATATCTAAGAAAATGTTTGATTGCCCAAATAATAGCTGGTAACTCTTTTTCTGTTGTGGAATAATTAATTTCGTGTTCGTTTAGTGTCCTACTGGAGTACGCTATTGGTAAGTCTTTTCTGTCAAAATTTTGAGATAGAACTGTCCCTAATGCGTAATTTGAAGCATCGGTTGTTAATCGGAATTGTTTTGAAAGGTCCGAGTACTGCAGTATTGGTGAATTTGAGAGCAATGTTTTACATTTTTCGAAACATGAAACTTATTCTTTATCTTCAAAATAAATTTTTGCATTTTTCTTCAAACATTTTGTAAATGGTTTTGTTAATTTTGAATTTTTTTAATAAATCAACGATAATAACCGAATAGGCCTAAAAATTGTCTGATCTCCTTTGGGGTTTTTGGGATGGTAAAGTTTTTAATAATTTCGATGTTATCGGGATTCGGACATACACCTTCATTAGTAATTATATGACCAAGATACGCGACTTCTTTTCTCAGAAACTCACTCTTATCAAGTTGTAACTCGAGATTTTCCTCCCTTAGTCTATGGAAAACAGTTTTGATATTAGTTATATGTTCCTGCAATGAAGTGCCTAAAATTATTATATCGTCTAAATAGACGAAGCAAATTTCGTTTACAAGATCTTTCAGGACGAAGTTCATCAATCTTTGAAAAGTACTAGGGACATTTTTAAGCCAAAGGGCATTGTAAGAAATTCGAAGTGTCCCTGGTCTGTGGAGAAGGCAGTTTTTCCGATTGAGTCGGAATCCATCTCTATTTGGTGGAATCCGCTTTTTAAGTCTATTGTCGTAAAGTAGTTTGCTTTTCCCAATTTTTCCAATATTTCCGTAATATCGGGAATTGGAAATTTGTCGTCGATAGTTTTGGAATTTAATTTTCGATAGTCGGTAACTAGTCGGATTTTTTTTTGTTTTTGGGATACGATCCAAATCGGACTGCTCCAGGGTGAATATGAATGTCTAATAATTTTTTGGTCTAATAATTTATTAATTTGTGAATTTACTTCCGCTTTATAAATGTATGGGTATTTATAAGATCTTTGATATACGGGCGTCTCGTCAGTTGTTTTGATTTTATGTTTTATTTTGTTGGTGAAGGTCAGGTCTTGGTCATCGGGTATAGTCAAGCCTTGGAATTCTTTTATTAGTTTATTTAGCTCGGATTTTTCTCTGTCGTTTAAATGGTCGGTTTGGAGATTTAATTTTTCGGATATTTCATGGGTATTCAGTCCTAGTTTATTTTTATTAAAATAATTGAAATTAAATTTGTGTTTATTTAGTAATCTTATTGTTTCGTTGGAATAGTTTATTTTTGCATTTAATAGTTTTAAGCCTGAGTTTCCTATTACATGTTAAAACCTTTATGAAATTCGTAAATATAACATTCCAGTTTGTTATTAAGTAGTTCTGCAAAGGTATAATGATTTCCAGGTTGCATTGGCTGTTTGAATTTCGAAATATTCAGGAAATATTTTGAATTTATTTTTATTTTATATGACAAATTTTTCGCTGATAAAATTTTCAGATGACCCAGTGTCGATTAAAACTCTGCAATTTTTAAATTGAATGAAATGCAGTTTGGAAGTATAATTTGCTAAGGATTCGAATTTTCTAAAAGTTCTAGAGAAAATTTTTCGTCATTTTCTTCTGTTACTTTTGGATTTTAAAAATTTTCTGAATTGTCTACATTTTCTAAATATTCAATATCAGTTTCTCAAATATTTGCAAATCTTGCCGTTGTCTTTTTAATTATGGTCTAAATGTATTTGTACTAATAGACATAGGTTGTGGGTAGTTTTGCCTTGGTGTAAGTTGGATGGGTTGTCTTGGGAAATTTTGTGACTGAGATTGTCCAATTAATAGGAATCGATGTTGGTTTTGATTGTGGGGAAAGGAAGATCTATATTGAGGAGTTGGTGCGTTTATTTTGGGTTTTTGCAAATTTTGTTTGTTCATGTGTGCGTGGAGATATTGAAAATCGTTTTTGATTAAGTTTTGTACATCTGTCAAAGATTTTGGATTTCTAGCCGCTAGTTGGCTTCTGTATGGTTCTTTACAATTTATTATAAAGTTATGTGATGCATAACTAGACATGAATGATGCTAAATTGTCGAAATCGGTACCAAATTTTAGTTTTAATAAACTTATTTGGTATCTAGAGGTTTTCTCACATGCGCGTTTCAACTAAAATATTCTCAAAGCAGTAGCATTTCCGGTGTAACCGGAAGTAGACCCTAACTTTATATATATATATATATATATATATATATATATATATATATATATATATATATATATATATATATACATATACCCAGATAGCACAAATCTTCTCAGAATATTCTGAGAAATTCCTATATATGTCTTCTATATTCCAAATATCTCAGGAATGTCCTAAGAATATTACGAATATATTGATATATTACTGTAATATTCAAGCTAGAATATTCTATGATTATTTATTTTAATATGATCAGGATATTCTTATATTATTCCTGAATATATGGGAATATTTCAAGTATATATCATTGAGAATATTCTCCGCATAATATATTGAAATCAACGTTGGAGGGAGTATTTATTTTGGAGCTATTTTTGCGTTCTTAATGCGAAATAGGCTTAATATTTATATATAATTATTTTGTTATATTTCACATTATTTACGTTAATAGTGTTTTATCTATCACCATGCTGACTTGTTCTTCAGTTTTGGTTTGAAATAGTGGTGCTAAACTAAGTAAAGCTGTTAGATTTACAATAATTTGTGTGCATTTTTAAATAATACCCAACTATAAAATTTTATTTTTCATTTTCACGGTAATTTTATAAATATTAGTGTAATTACAACAAATAATTATTCTGCTATTTCTTTCATGTTTATTTCCTCATATTTGCATTTTTTCTACAATACGGTTTATTTGTATCATTCGTCGTTGCTAAAGCAACAATACATGCATACTCACTTCCTAAACGTTAGTAACTTTTGTTTATTATTCAGCTCAAATTAGAAGGGTTTCAATAATTTGGGATAAGAAACAAGTACATAAGTACATTATATTTACATATTATATGCTGTATAAACTGCATCACTATTTGGCATTTATATTATTTGCTGATTAGATTTTTGTAAACAATACCCAAACATATAAATTTTAGTATTTATTATCACGGTAATTTTAAAAATATTTGTGTAACTACTATAAATAATTATTCTATTTATTTAATGTTTATTTCATCATATTTGAATTGGTTCGATTTGTTTGTATCGTTCGTTGTTGCTATGGTAACATCCATTGTTTGTAGTCTGTAGCTTCTGCATCTCATATCATATCTCATCTGCAGCTCGCATAAGCCACAGCGTTTGTTGATTACTCAGCACAAATTACAAATTTAGATACTAACACTCTGAGTACTCAGTAATAATTTGGGATAAAAAAAAAAACAAGTAAGTACATTGCGTTTATACCTATATATATATATATATATATATATATATATATATATATATATATATATATATATATATATATATATATATATATATATATATATATATACTGTATAAAATGCATAACTGTTTGTATAATTTGTTGATTAGGTATTCTATACCATGTCCAAATATAGAAAAAAAAACTGTTTATGTCTGCAAGATGGCATAGGATTGAATGAACAAGAGAAACTGAAGTAAGTAATTTTACTATATTTATAGCCTTTGGCAACTTTATTATGACAATAATTGAATGCAGTAATTTTTATATCCTTATTTTAGACTAGCGACCATCTTGGCTTCACTCGAGAGAAAAAACTTAATGCCCATCAAAATTAGCGACATAATCTTGAGAAATTAAATTTTCAAGAAGGTGAAGTATACTTTCTGTAATTATATTCAAACTCGTATTAACATATTTTTCAATTTTAGATATAAATATACGTGTGTAGATCGTGACACTACTACTTCAATATGTATGTATATTTATTAGCCACAAAAACATTGAACTTAGATGTCTACCTCTGGGAGTTCCATGGAAAAGTAAAAAAAATATACTTTTCATATAAGTGCACGAAACACGAATGTAATTTTTATTTTTAATAAATATATGTATATCTATAAATGTGTAGACTATTCATTATCTTCCATATAATATCCTAGAATATTCCAGTGAATATAATATGTAGGAATGAGGAATATGTTTGTTTATTTCCCAGAATATACATGAAATATTCCATAGGATATTGTGCGGATCATCAGGGAATATTTTTTTTCGAGACATCAACATATTCCTGGAATATTCTCTATATATTCCAGAACATAAATAGGTAATTCCTGGAATATTCAAATATTCTAAGAAAATATTTATAGCATATTCATGTCATATTTTTGTGCTATCTGGGTATATGTATATATATATATATATATATATATATATATATATATATATATATATATATATATATATATACAGGGTGGAAACGAACTTAATGTTATAAACACTGGAAAATGGCTAGTGGATAACGCTAGGCTCTGCCGCACGATTTGGTGACGGCTCGGGGCAGGGCGACGCTTGAGGAACTGCGAGAAATGAGAGGAGTGCACGCTGTAGGTGAGCCGATAAGCACTGAATTACAGAAAAACATAAATTTTTGTTATTTTGCAGGCACATGAACATATGTATTATTAGTTATTTTGCTTTTAATGATTTTTTCTATTTCGGTGTTCTTATGTTTCTATAAAAGCACTGTTTATCACTGAAAACACGACGTTTAGAAGATCTATAAACGTACTGTTTTTGGCGCCTTCCATATTCTAGAGGTGGTAGTCATGACAGATGAATTACATATAACCTCAAAATGGTAAGTTGTTTATGTTGAAATACTACTTGTAATTATTGATTTTTCTCTTATCTCCAGGTGATAGGACTAAAAAGAATAGAAATTATAGCTATAGCTGTGTTAGTTCAGAAAAAAGAATCTGTGAAGTTAAAATCTTTCAACTAAAAAATTATGAAACAAGAAACAATGCGCCCAGATTTGCTTTGTCAAAAAAATTTAAACGGTAAGTTTTATTTATTACAATTTAATTTTATGGTACTATTGGAATTTTCAGCTGATTGTATTGTTATATCAGGCAGGTTTTGAATCGTATGGTGCACGTTACTTGAAATGTTGGCACTGTCAACTCAATTTGTGGCTACTTACAAGTAAATATGAAAATTTTACGATCCATGATTTCCAGTTCCACGTCGGAGCGAACTGTCGAATATTAAATTTTTAAATATGATTTAGACATAAGTGCCATATACAAATATAACATATGTTTTGTATTGAAGAATCTAAGAACAGCTGTTGCTGTTCTGTCTGCAACTGAGCAGTCGATGTGTTGTCAAAATGGTGGAATGTAAAAGTGTAAATCAATAAATTGTATTTCATTATTTAAAGAGTTTTATTTATGATAATAACTGAAGAAATTATTAGTGAAATTTCTGAAAGAGAAAAGCGCTCGCACAACTTTTTAATTTTTGGCGCTAATGAAGTATCTACGAAGGAACAGCAAACTTATATTGACAACATTTTAGCAAAAGACATCATGTCTGAATTAGGGGTTGAATGTTCAATAGCTAATTCTTATAGGCTTAGACGTTATGATCCAACATTCTCTCGCTCTCGGCCTTCAAAAATTGAATTGTCGTCCCCTAATGACATTAACAAAATGTTTCGAAACATCAAAAAATTTAAAAATTGCTAAAAATGGCCTAATTTATCAATCTCTCGAGATCGGACGCATAATCAGATTGCCTTTTATTAATATGTAAAAACCGACTTAAATGAGAGATTGGAAAAAGGCGAAACGAATTTGTCAATTAAATATGTAAATAATGTTCCTCGTGTGGTGTCCACTAAATCGGAAAACTAAAATTGCCCAACAGCTCTGTGTCTTTGTCTTTAGAATGTCTTTATCAAAATACTAGGGATTTAAATTCTAAGTCTCATTTATTTTATACAAATTGTTTGTCTTCGTCGTTCAATATAATTGTCATCACCGAATCTTGGTTAAATGATTCAATGCAAAATTCTGAGTTATTTCCTTCACATTATAATGTCGTTCGATCAGATAGAAATTTTTCTTTGTCAAACCGTTCAAAAGGCGGTGGAGTTTTAATCGCATTTTTGAATGATATTAATTATAATATTCTTGATATGTCAGAAATTAAAAATTTGACTCCCATTATAGATATTGTTGCATGTAAATGCCACTTTAATAACTTGTCCTTTATTATCTGTGCCGTCTACATTCCACCAGATATAGATGTTGATAATTTCAGTACTTTTCTTGAGGCACTGGAATTGATATTAATTGATGAACGAGTACTTATTGTAGGAGATTTTAACCTACCTGATTTATATAATGATTTAGTCAATTGTTCAAAATCTTCCATGTTTAAAAACTTTATTACTGCTGTAAATCTCAAGCAACTCAATAATGTACTCAATTTTTAATCAAACAAACTAGACCTTGTTTTAACTAACTTTTTCGAATCCATTGTGGTTGAGCGATCCGAATTTTTTTTAGTCCCTGAAGATAAATACCATCCAACATTATCTGTCCAATTTAATATTATGTCTCCTACTTTCAATATTAAATTCCCATTGGCCGTAAATACTCGCTATAATTTTCGTAAAGCTAATTATAACCAGCTTTATGAAAATATGTGTGATATAGACTGGTCTTTCTTAAACGACATTCAAGATGTGAACGTCCCACTTGATGCGTTTTATACTTCGTTATATACAACTTTTGATAAATCAGTTCCACAGACTGCATATGCTGAATCCCGATTTCCACCATGGTTCACTAAAGAAATTAAGTTTAATATCAAAACTAAAACATATTTTAGGAAAAAATTCATTAAATTCAATCAGCAGCATTATCTTGAAGAATTTAAAAGACTACGTAAGCTAATTAAATGTCAAATTACTGAGGCTTACAAAGCTTATATTACCTCCGTAGAAAACAACATTAAATCAAATCCATCCGATTTCTGGAAGTATGCTCATCAAAAACAAGGAACTACTAGAATTCCAAGCAAACTTCATAATGATCTTGAAGAATTTGATAGCCCTCAGAAAATAGTCGAAGCTTTTGCTTCTTCTTTTGTCCAATTTTTCTCAACTAGCTCGACTTATAAGAATAACAACAAAGAA
>OY720459.1:33399309-33426809 GCA_963082715.1 Harpalus rubripes | reverse complement strand
TGAATTTTCATACCAGTTTGAGCCGCAATTGCAATGAGCAAGCGAATCGAGCTCAGTCTAGCAACTGGTGCAAAAGTTTCATTGAAGTGGATACCAGGTCTTTGTGCGAAACCTTGTGCGATAATGCGAGCTTTCTTCCTTTCAACTGTTCCGTCGGAATTAAACTTACTTCTCAGGACAAATCTGCTTCCAATTGTGTCCATTTTTTCTTGACGACTTACGATTTCCCAGGTATCATTGATAATGATTGATTTTAATTCTGAAGCCATTGCTTCATACCATCCTTCGGATTCAGGTCCGATTATAGCTTTCTTGAGAGGTACTTCTGTCAGGAATGAGAATTCTGATCCTATATTCCCAGCCTCTTCCGTGATGGTATTATAAATTTTCCGAGGTCTTCCCCTTGCTCCTGCACGTTCAATTCGGGGTCTTCCTGGTCCTCGTCTTGAAATTATTTGATCATCTTCATTGTTATCTTGATTATCCTGGTCATTCTCGGGCAGATTTTCTATGTCTTCTAGATGCGTAGACTCGATTATAACTTCTTGATGTTCTGTTGGATGATTTTCAGATTTATTGTTTCGACTATCGAAGTAATCCTCAGAAATAATGTCGAATTTCTGTCGGGATTCGGCTGACTTGATGACAAGACCCATAAACTTGACATCCCGAGTAATTTCAACTCGTTTTTCTGTCGGAATCCAGACCCTGTACCCTTTAGATTGTTCTGAGTACCCTAGAAAAATTCCTTCACGGCTTCTTGGATCCAATTTTCCTAATCCGGGTTTTTTGTTTAGACAGAATACTTTACTCCCGAATTCTTTGAACTGGCTGATGTCAGGTATGCTGCCGGTCCAAAGCTCGTGTGGCGTTTTTCCTCCCAAACTTTTTGAAGGGCACCGATTGCGAATATAATTAGCCGTCGATACCGCTTCTGCCCAAAAGGAAACTGGAAGTCCGGCTTGAATAAGTAAACATCTTGCCATGTCGAAAAGAGTTCTATTCTTTCTCTCCGCAATCCCGTTTTGTTAAGGATTGTAAGGGATAGTACATCTTCTACTGATATCCTGTTCCTTCAGGAAATTGTCGAAATCTTTGTTTATGTATTCACGTCCATTGTCTGTTTGTAACTGTTTAATTCTTCTTTCCTTCTGGTTTTCTACAACTTGTTTAAATTCTTTGAAACTCTGAAGTACTTCGTCCTTGGTTTTTAGAAATTTTATTTCCGTCCATCTTGAATAGTCGTCTGTAAAGGTTAGACAATATGTCGATCCCCCGTTTGATTTGCTTCTCATCGGACCACACACATCTGAGTGAATAAGTTCCAGTAACTGTGTTTTTCGATACGATGATTTGGGAAAAGGAGTTCGAGTCATTTTTCCTTGTGCGCAAATGTCACAGTCAATCTTAGCATCAACTTTGCTGTTAATATTTAAACCTATTATAGTTTTATTTCGTTTGGCACTAAGGAGATCGTTAATATTTAAATGGCCTAGACGTCGATGCCATTTCATGATGTCTTGGTTTGAATCATTTTCAAATTCTGTATTTTTGCATTCATGACTCGATGCTTCGTCAAGGTAATATAAGCCGTTGACTCTATTTGCGATTAACTTTGTTTCACCTTTGTTATCTACAATCAGGGCTTGATCCCTTCTGAAAATTACTTCAAGATCGTTATCTGTAATTTTAGCAACAGAAATCAGATTTGATCTTGTCTGGGACGTATAAAGTATTTTTCAGATCGACTTTTGTTTTATTTCCATGTACGTTAGTAAAAAACGATGCGTTACCTTTTGCTTTAATTTCGGTCGATGATTGGTTCGCAAGGTTCAATTTTCCATACCCGTATTTATGTGCTTCGTCGAAATATTCGTAGTTTTTGCAAATATGACTGGTCGCGCCGCTATCCAGACACCATTTCGTTGAGTTGTGTTCACTGATGAATGCTTCAGAAGCACGTAAACTAACATCTTCGGTCTTCTTTGCAGTTTGTTGCAGTTTTCCCAGCTTGATTCTGCAATCTGCGACTTTATGTCCGAATTTTCGACAATAATGACATTGAAAGTTGAATTTCTCCCTGTGATTTGAATTCTTGTTCACGCCCGTACTGCTGTCATTTTTCTTCGGTATGTATTTCCTATTACTTTGTTGTTCACTATTCTTGTGTGTGTATAATGCGTCTTGTGACTTCGAACTGGTAACACGCGCATCACATTCTTCAATGATTTTGACACGTAGAATTTCGACCGTAGGCAGTTCGTCACGTGCTTTGATTGCACATCTAAAGTTTTCAAAACTACTGGGTAGACTACATAACAACATAACCGATAGGAAGTCCTGGTTCATGTCAACCTCCATTTCGCATAATTTATCGACAGCATCAAAAAATTTGCGAAGGTGTTCGCGCACGTCATTATTTTCTTCCATACGCTGTAAAATTAGTTGTTCGAGTAACATTGCTTTTCTTGCAGGACCTTTAGATTGATAAATTCTTCTTAGTTTTTCCCACATTTCTCGGGAAGTGTTGCATCCTTTAACTTGTTTCAATTCTGATGCACTTATCGAAAGAATAATATCTGCTTTGGCTTTGTTATCGTTCTTCACCCATTCCGCGATTGCATTTGCAGACGATACGTCCTTCTCATTGGGTTCCGGTTTCTTAGCTTCACCGTCTACGTAACACCACAAGTCATTTTTAATCAACAAGGCATGCATTTGCATCTTCCAGGTATCGTAGTTCTCTTTATTTAATAATTCGATTCTTGTTAGACTTGTATTCATTTTTGCGTTTCAAAAAATTCCACAATATAACCTTAAAACAATTCCTGTTAGTTATATTTCAGTTTAGTTATTCTTTTCGTGTGCACTATCCTGGGCCTCATAACCTATTAGTATGCAGTGTGGATATATTTGCGTTGGTGAACACGATTAAATACACAGTAATTCACTAAACTTATTTATTCGATTTTAAGTACAATTATATTGTGTAAAAACATATGAATCTCGTTCAATGTGAATGCGATAATACAAAAGAACTCATTTCTATGCCACTAGATTGGTGACATTTATAAGTCTGAAATATTGTACAAAAACATATAAAACGGGTTATTTAACATTATTATTATTATTATTATTATTATTATTATTATTATTATTATTATTATTATTATTATTATTATTATTATTATTATTATTATTATTATTATTATTATTATTATTATTATTATTATTATTATTATTATTATTATTATTATTATTATTATTATTATTATTATTATTATTATTATTATTATTATTATTTATTATTATTATTATTATTATTATTATTATTATTATTATTATTATTATTATTATTATAGTATTATTATTATTATTATTATTATTATTATTATTATTATTATTATTATTATTATTATTATTATTATTATTATTATTATTATTATTATTATTATTATTATTATTATTATTATTATTATTATTATTATTATTATTATTATTATTATTATTATTATTATTATTATTATTATTATTATTATTATTATTATTATTATTATTATTATTATTATTATTATTATTATTATTATTATTATTATTATTATTATTATTATTATTATTATTATTATTATTATTATTATTATTATTATTATTATTATTATTATTATTATTATTATTATTATTATTATTATTATTATTATTATTATTATTATTATTATTATTATTATTATTATTATTATTATTATTATTATTATTATTATTATTATTATTATTATTATTATTATTATTATTATTATTATTATTATTATTATTATTATTATTATTATTATTATTATTATTATTATTATTATTATTATTATTATTATTATTATTATTATTATTAGTATTATTATTTTTATTATTATTATTATTATTATTATTATTATTGTTATTATTATTATTATTATTATTATTATTATTATTATTATTATTATTATTATTATTATTATTATTATTAGTATTAGTATTATTATTATTATTATTATTATTATTAGTATTATTATTATTATTATTATTATTATTATTATTATTATTATTATTATTATTATTATTATTATTATTAGTATTAGTATTATTATTAGTATTAGTATTATTATTATTATTATTATTATTATTATTATTATTATTATTATTAGTATTATTATTATTATTATTATTATTATTAGTATTATTATTATTATTATTATTATTATTATTAGTATTATTATTATTATTATTATTATTATTATTATTATTATTATTAGTATTATTATTATTATTATTATTATTATTATTATTATTAGTATTATTATTATTATTATTATTATTATTATTATTATTATTATTAGTATTATTATTATTATTATTATTATTATTATTATTATTATTATTATTATTAGTATTATTATTAGTATTATTATTATTATTATTATTATTATTATTATTATTATTAATATTATTATTATTATTATTATTATTATTATTATTATTATTATTATTATTATTATTATTATTATTATTATTATTATTATTAGTATTAGTATTATTATTATTATTATTATTATTATTATTAGTATTATTATTATTATTATTATTATTATTATTATTATTATTATTATTAGTATTAGTATTATTATTATTATTATTATTATTATTATTATTATTATTAGTATTATTATTATTATTATTATTATTAGTATTATTATTATTATTATTATTATTATTATTATTATTAGTATTATTATTATTATTATTATTATTATTATTATTATTATTATTATTATTAGTATTATTATTATTATTATTATTATTATTATTAGTATTATTATTATTATTATTATTATTATTATTATTATTATTAGTATTATTATTAGTATTATTATTATTATTATTATTATTATTATTATTATTAATATTATTATTATTATTATTATTATTATTATTATTATTATTATTATTATTAAGTCGAACCAGCGATCTGATTCGTTATTTGATAAATTTACCTTTATTACAAAATATGTGAAATCAGGTGGTTCATTAATAAACCGGTGTAGTACATTGTAAGTATTAGTTTTTCTCTTCTATAATTATATAATGCTTGATACAATGTTTTGATGTAAACTATCAGTCAGAATCACACAATACTCAAACTGTCAAAATGTGAAATTTCAAATGTTAGCGGGAAGCGCTACCAACATAACTGACAAAAAAAACACCAAGACATATTTTTGACAAGTCCTTTTTAAGAAAATCTAATTGTAAAATTACCTCAATAGAAAAAATAGTATAAAAAACATGTATCATAAGGCCTGTTAACGCACTCGTCCTTTGTAAAACTCGCCTGGCGGCTCGTTTTCTAAACATGGACGCGTACGTTAACAGATTGCCTTATGATACTTGTGTTTTAATGTACTATTCTTTTAAAATATTATAATAAAGCGCATGTTTTTAGGTAACTATGGATTGCATTATAAAAAAAATTAATAGAAAAGTCATTTTCGAGAAGAGCATTTAACGAGAAAAATGATATTAACAAAGATGGAAAACCTACTCCTGAATTAAGTAATTTAAAAACGATTCATAAGGACAAAGGTAAGTTTTACGCGACAATTTCATGTAACAGAATATGAAAAAGTTTCCTGGTTATATGGATCTGCATCATTTGGAAAATTATTTTGTTGCCCATGTCTTTTATTTTCAACCGATATAACTGTTTGGAATTAACAAGGATTTGAAAATTTAAATTGTTATTTAGTTCCAATTAAAAACATTCGCGATCACAGGACCATTTAAAATGTTTTCTACAATTACAAACATTCGGAAAAGTTAGCATTGAATTAGAAATAAACAAAGAATCGAAGAGAGCAAATAAAATTTACAATGAAAATGTAAAAAATCGAGATATCTTTAATAAGATTGATAGACGTAGTTTGCTTTACAAATATTTATAAATATCTCAGAATGTAAATAATTTTGAACACAGTTAATGAGAAATTACAAAATTTGAATATAGAAATATATACAAATGAAAGAAATTAGAAAAAGACGTAAAGGACAATGCAGTGAAGATTCATATTGACAGTTATATTATCAAATCATTGATGCACTTACAGTTAATTTTCATGACTGTTTTCACTCCATGAAAAAGTTATAATTTTTAGAATTCTTGAATCTTTTATAGTATCTTTAATGATTATTTTCCGGAAACGAAACTTTATTGCTTAAAAGAAATTTACAAAGATACATTTGATTAAGTGCAATTAAAAAATAAATTAATAGTAGCTTATGGATGGGAAGATTTTCAGGAGAAATATGCACATGAATTAGTTACACATATGTGTTCATTTGAATTAAACAAAGCTATGCCAGAAATTTTTAAACTAGCTTGCCTATTTCTAACACTTCCGAGTTCTACAGCTTCGGTTGAACGCTCATTTTCGGCTTTGTTGCGCATAAAATCATACAAAAGATCATCCCTGGGGCAAGAAAGATTATCAAGTTTAGGACTGTTTTCTTATGAAAAATCTCAACTAAGCGAAATTTATTTATTTATTTAGCGTATGGCGATGGTGCTCCCCGGGCAACGTGCAAATGCACGGCAGAAAGTCTACCGTACCAGATATTTCTCTCACGGTCATACTAATCTACACAACTAAGCGAAATGCAAAGTAAAGATAATTTTCATTTTGAAAAAATCAAGAATTTTGTAAAGAAGAAAGAAGATAGGATTTTATTTGTATTGCACGATTTATTTTCTTTATACAAACATACAAAAGTGCGCGCGCAGACACACACATACACACCAACAAGCGCGCGCACGCGCACCCTTACACATACGCAAACACGCACGAGGTTCGAGCGAAACTAATGAGTCAAAATAATATTCATATTTTTTTGTTCTTTTAATATCTAAAGAAATTGTTAAAACATAATTTTAATTAATAAAAGTATACTGATCTTATAAATAGATAATTAATTTGTATTTAATAAAAAAAAGATACTGAAATGAATTCAATATTCGCGATTCAAGAAAAATGCTCGCCAACTAGTGGCCAGTCATGCTCTTAAAAATGAGGTTATATTGCGGCCAGCATGTAATATGGCCGATGTTGCTATAACATGTATACGTCAATTTAAGTAATTCTGCTTTAAAAGTTGTTAAAAACTGTTCACAAAACAAAAATATTTATTTCATTTTTATTTCTTTCAACGAATTTTTTTCCACATGTAATTATGTGTCCGGAATCAATAATTTCTTCTCCCTCATTTAATTTTGGGACTCAGCCGTTGCTTTTAAATAACACAAATCTTTCTTTAATATCACTTTCATTATATATATAACAAAATAATAAACTCTTTTAAACACACACACAACTAGGTTAGTTTTTAGTTCATCTGTCATTTGGCTAAACCGCATTGTGGCGTCACAAAACATGGCGGCAAAACTAACTTGAATTGCGAATTTTGAACATATATGTGGCCAAAGAAAGTTATATGGCAACAGCGCGTCTTGTTCTTTGAGCTTGCTTTCGTTTATTTATATTTATTTACTTATTGTAAAATTATTATATAATATTTATCTACCAATTTCAGTAACCATAGTTTTATGTAACATGATAAAAATAATTTTAAAATAAAAATAATTAGTGGAACGTTGCCAAGTTCTTCATGTCTTCCGTTACTATCGAACGAAAATGAAAAATGTTTAAATTTAATTTTCAAGTTTATTCGAATTGTAAGAAGACATTATAAATCTCTTATAATATATTACGAGTCTTCGGTTATATTATACTAGTTTTTTGTTCATCAAAGTTGGAAATATCAATGTAAAACAAATAAAAAAGTATCTACGGAAATGTTTCTAGCATAAGAGTTTGCATTAGAACGTTGAAAACGTTAACTTTATAAGCAATTTTCTAAGGAACTAGACGGTGGATTATTTTTTAATTTTTATATAATAGTTGAAAATTAATTTTTCACGAGAAGATTCACTCGAACCTTTTTAAAATGTGTTTAATTATAAAAATCACTGTTTGCAATTAGGACGCTTCCCATACTGTTAGATCTCACAAAGAATTATTGTTTTATTTATTAAAAGTTAGTACCACCAACGCCATCTATTCGACGTAGAAACAAATCAGATGTTCTGTTAACGTAGGTCGTAGCGTACAAAAAAAGCGACGAGTAAAAAAAATGGCTGAGCGCGAGTAGATGGGCGTTGTCAGTTATGTGTTAATTTACTTTAGTTTAAGCTATTATTGTTTATAACGAGCTACATAATACCATTTAATTTTGTGGGAATAAATGCATTAATAATTACGGGTAGTTTTTATTGGTGTCCCAACATTTGGCGACCGTGACAGGACGGTAAGTGTAGTGATCGTGATCGCGTGTGACTTTAAGAGAACAGATAGACATTGCTGTGGAATAGTGTTCGGTATTCTGAACGTGTATTAAACTAGTGATTATCGCGGAAAACTTGTTGTGAACGTTTCACGGGTTCTCCGGGCGAGAAATCATTTATGTTTGGACAAACAAGGCGGCCATTTTCATTCAAGTGAATGTACCAAAAATGGATTTGGAAGACGTCAAAACGAAAATGGAACAGAATAAGCGTGCACGACGGGCTCTGCGTTCTAATTTCACAAAATTAGCAAATGCACTCGACAGTTTACTGCAGGCAAAAATTCCAGACGAAGTGGAAATACAGTTAAAATGGTCACTGCTAGTGGAAAAACGTGGCGATATGGATGGTTTGGACGCGGATATTCGTAAAGCGAAAATAGAAACTTGCGAAGATGACGCAGTTATATTGTCAGAACTCGAAGGTATTGATGAATATCAAACAGTATTTCGGAAATTAAAAGCACGTGTTTCTAAAATAATTAAAGAAGACACAGATCCAGCAGTGGCGAATGATAGTAGTATATCTGGGGCAACAAATGACGGATTTATGAGGAAATTTAAATTGCCAATTTTGGAACTGAAAAAATTCAACGGGGAATTGAAAGAATGGTTACCCTTCTGGACTCAGTTTCAAAAAATAGATGAAGATAGCAGCATACCACCGGAAGACAAATTTCAATATTTGCAACAAGCTATCGTACCAAAAACCAGAGCCAGGGAGCTCATAGACAGTTACCCTCTCTCCAGAGAAAATTATCCGAAGGCTTTGGCAGCGTTAAAATCTCGGTTTGGAAGAGATGAACTCTTAATCGAAGTTTATGTGCGAGAATTATTAAAATTAGTTCTGCAAAATACCATGTCAACGGAAAACAAAGATTTGGCTGCTCTATATGATAAGCTGGAAACGCAGTTGAGAGCATTGGAAACACTAGGTGTAACTACAGAGAAATACGAAGCCATGCTATTTCCATTAATTGAATCTGCACTTCCTGAAGAAATGTTGCGGATTTGGCAGCGATCACCCCTCTCTTGTCAAACCAATAAGGAAAAGAGCAGACTGAAGAACCTTATGGAATTCATTGGAAATGAAGTTGATGCAGAACAAAGAATTTCGTTGGCAGTAGAAGGCTTTAATTTAAGGGGAAATGAGACGAATAAAAAGGGCCGGAAACCAGAAACTAGAGTGCCAACAGTGGCGGGGCTCATCAATAACACAGCAACAGAAATTTGTATTTTTTGTGATGGACATCACAGTGCCGAAAAGTGCTTCAAGGGACAAAAATTGTCATTCGATGAGAAAAGTGAAATTCTCATGAAAAAGAAGGCGTGTTTTAAGTGCGCGAAAATTGGGCACCCAAAAAGACGGTGTCCAGAAATACTTAAGTGTATGTTGTGTGGACGGTCACATGTGCCAATTTTGTGTCCGGACTTGAACGTTAGGAAAACGAAAAGCGTGGCCGGGAAAGACAAGGTAGAGGCAATAGACAATAAGAATAAGAGTGTGCCGGAAGTGACATTATCAAATTTTACAAACGCGGTTAAAAAAGCGAGTGTGTTTTTACAGACTTTAAAAGTAAAATTGTACGATGATGATCCTGAGCGAGAACGAGTCGTGCGAGCCATATTCGACAGTGGTTCACAAAAATCTTATATCTTGTCAGCCACCGCGCGCGAGTTGAATTACCAAGTAAAACGTACGGAAACAACAGTACATGCGTTATTTGGTGGGACACAGACTTCAGAACAATCTCATAAATGTTACGAAGTGAGAATTAGCAGCATGAGTGGTGATTATCGCTGCAAATTTGAGGTGATGGACCAGCCGATCATCTGTAACCAGATTCGTCCTGTGCAGCAGGGTGAGTGGATCAAGGAGTTGAAGAACCGTGGCATACAGCTATCAGACACAGAAGATGATGGACCCATTGAGCTTCTTATTGGTTCTGATGTAGGAGGAAAACTAATGACTGGTTCCAAAGAAATGCTCAGTTGCGGATTGGTGGCAATGCAGACAATGTTAGGATGGGTTCTAACAGGAAAAGTGCCAAATCAAAATCAGCAGCACAATACCACCATGACAGTTGTGTCATTACTAAACAAGACGGTAACTATAAAAGATTTATGGGAGCTAGATTCGTTAGGTATCACCGACCCAAAAGAAAAACTGTCGAAGACAGAGCAAAATAAAAATGCGGAGGAAATATTCAATCGTTCTATACGAGTTGATGGTGAGGGTAGATATGAAGTTAGGCTGCCCTGGGTTGAAGAACATCCACCATTGCCCACGAACGAAATGCTTGCTCGTAAACGATTAGAATCGACATTGAAGAAACTAAATAGCACAGGTTATTATGAGAAATATCAAGAGGTTTTCAACGAGTGGTGCCAGGAAGGAATCATAGAAAGGGTGCACAAGGAAGAAAATAGTACGTTAGTACATTATCTACCACATCGACCTGTGATAAAAGAAAGTAGCACGACCACGAAAATTCGTCCGGTTTTCGACGCATCGGCGCGTGAGTTGGGGTATCCCTCATTAAACCATTGCTTGGAAAAAGGAGAAAACTTAATTGAATTAATACCTGATGTCTTGAGTAGATTTCGGCAAGGAAAATTGGGAATTATTGCTGATATTAAGAAGGCATTCTTGCAAATAAGTGTCCATGAAGCAGATAGAAATTATTTACGTTTTTTATGGAAAACAAAAGAGGGCATAGAGGAAGTCTACAGGCATCGAAGGGTTGTTTTTGGAGTAAGTTCAAGTCCATTTCTTTTGGCAGCTACCATCAGTTTCCATTTGAACCAGTCTCTGAATAATTGCGAAGATGCTAAACCTATTTATTCAGAGCAAACAGTAAAAAAGTTAATAAATTCTTTTTATGTTGATAACTGCGTCACAAGCCTGAATAATGAAACGGAAATTGAAACTTTTATGAAAGAGGCATCTATTATTATGAATCAGGGACAATTTGAGCTCCGAGGGTGGGAGTTTAGCAATGACACGAATAATGAAATTGCGCCTGTGCTCGGTCTAAATTGGAATAAAAGAAAAGATACTTTTTCATTAAGTTCCATTGATGTTCCATCAGATGAAATGAAGATCACGAAGAGAAACATTTTGTCAATTACCCAGAAGATCTTCGACCCTATCGGGTTTAGCAGTCCCGCTACTTTACAACCCAAATTAATGCTTCAAAATTTATGGTTGGAGAAAAAGGGTTGGGATGAAGTAGTGGATAAACAAACAGAACTAAAATTCAAGAAATGGTTGGAAGAAGTGCCATACTTAGAAACCATCGAAATACGAAGGTGGTTGAATATAGAATCAGCGATACACCAACAGGTCAGTTTACACTGTTTTTGCGATGCCAGTGCTGTTGCATATGCTGCGACAATATTTTTGCGAGTAGAATCGCCAGAAAGCGTGAGGATTCATCTACTTGTGGCGAAAGCTAGAGTATCACCTCTTAAAAGGTTGTCGATTCCAAGGCTGGAATTGCTAGCGGCTAACATCGGAGCACGTTTGTACGTACAAGTGAAGAAAACTTTAAATGCTGAACACCAAACATATTTTTGGTCCGACTCATCCACTGCTTTATCGTGGATCAGAAAAACGGAAGAATGGAGTACATTTGTTTGGAATCGGGTCCAGGAAATCAGGCAGACTACAGATGTTGAACACTGGAGGCATGTGCCAGGTAATATGAATCCTGCAGATTTATTGTCCCGAGGATGCTCACCCAAGTCGTTAGCCCTATCAAAATGGTGGGAGGGCCCCGATTGGCTGCATCTAAAAGAGGAAAGCTGGCCAAAAGAGAACGTAAAGATTGATGAAATGGAAATAAATTCTGAAAGGAAAAAGAGTGCAAGCAAAGCTATGATATGCACAGAGAATTATAATAAATTCTACAGTTATTTTTCCACATACCAAAAAAATGTTCGCATGATTGCTTGGATATTTCGTTTTGTGTATAATGCCAAGAACAAACAACGACGAAAAGGTGAACTATTACAAGAAGAAATAGATTCAGCTGAGAAATTCTTAATTAAAATTATACAGAAAGAGTCTAGTTCACTTAAAAGAAGTGATGTGCTTTCATCTTTGAATGTTTTTCAAGATCAGGAAGGTACAATGAGAGTTAAAAGTCACATAGTAAGAAGAGAAGGCTTTGAAGAATTCCTATATCCATATTTACTGCCAGCTGATCACCCGATAGTAAAACAACTTGTGTTACACATTCATGTGAAATCTTGTCACATCAAAGCCCAAGGATTGTTGAGTATTCTGCGGGAGAGATTTTGGATATTGGGAGGGCGTCGTACAATACGAACTATACTAAATTCGTGCGTAACGTGCAAGCGACACAGTGCGAAGAAGGCAGAAGTGAATGCTCCACCGCTTCCTGCTGAACGCGTCCGAGATGCTGCTGTATTCGAGGTCGTTGGAGTTGATTTAGCAGGTCCAGTATATTTGAGAGACGGGAAGAAGGGATGGATATGCCTTTTTACCTGTGCAGTATATCGTGCCATCCATTTGGAATTGGTGAAATCATTGTCTGCAAATGATTTCATAAAGGCGTTACGAAGATTTATTGCCAGAAGAGGGCGTCCGAAGTACATTTTTTCGGACAATGGCACTAATTTTCGCGGCACTGAAAATTTATTGAGTCGTCTAAATTGGGATAATATACTGGAAAATACTTCAATGTATCGAATATGTTGGCGATTCAACCCACCATCAGCTCCTTGGTGGGGTGGGTTTTGGGAACGGCTGATTGGGACGATAAAGCAGTTGTTGAAAAGGACATTGGGACGAGCATGCTTAACTGATGAAGAATTTATTACCATATTGTGTGATTGTGAAGTTGTAATAAATTCGCGACCTCTAACGTACATGTCCAATGAACCAAGTGATCTAGTGCCGTTGACTCCGAATATGTTTTTAACCGACGCCAAACAGTGCGGAGTGCCTGATTTGGACAGACTGGACACAGTGAATTTAAATAAACGTTACCAGTATTTGCAAAGACTACGTAATGAATTGAGAAAACGGTTCCGAATTGAGTATCTCGGGTTTTTGAAACAAAACGTGCCTATAAAAGTAAATTCAAATGTTTCGGTCGGAGACTTAGTGTTAATCGGTGGGGACAATCGCAAACGTTTGGACTGGCCGTTGGGTCGTGTGGTGGAATTGGTGCCGGGTCGCGATAGTACCGTTCGTGTGGTGAGAGTACAAACGGAACACGGACAACTCCTACGACCAATACAGCGAATCTACTCTCTGGAAGGCGTGTCAACCCCTGGCGATTTGATGGCAGACCGTCAGTCAACCCCTGGCGATATGGTAGCAGCGCAGCACCCAACACCGGATTGTGTGGCAGAGGAGTGTGCGCCAGTGCAAATAAGTGAAAGTGATGTGTTTGGAGCAGAAGCTCCTGGTGCGAGTGTGAAAAGTCAGTACGTTACACGCAGTGGACGTTTAGTTAAGAAACCAAAGAAATATGATTAGTTCAGTTATAATGTGAGACACACCATTTGTGAAATTCTAGTGTCTCAGGTGGGAGGATGTTAGATCTCACAAAGAATTATTGTTTTATTTATTAAAAGTTAGTACCACCAACGCCATCTATTCGACGTAGAAACAAATCAGATGTTCTGTTAACGTAGGTCGTAGCGTACAAAAAAAGCGACGAGTAAAAAAAATGGCTGAGCGCGAGTAGATGGGCGTTGTCAGTTATGTGTTAATTTACTTTAGTTTAAGCTATTATTGTTTATAACGAGCTACATAATACCATTTAATTTTGTGGGAATAAATGCATTAATAATTACGGGTAGTTTTTATTGGTGTCCCAACACATACCTCCCCTAGTGGAGGAAAAAATGCATGTTATGTACGTAGTACGTAGGCACATATATTCATTTTCTTTATAATATTTTATCTACATACGAAAATGAAAAATAACAACAAATAAATAATATTATATACGAGTATTTTTCTCTTTTTTTCGTCATTTAAATGTCAGATAAAATATAATGCGTAAAGAATGAGTTCTTCTCTACTTTTACGTGTACTAAACTCGAAAATATAACTTTATTACAAAAACTTTTCCTTTATTCGTGTCTATAAATCAAATCTTTTCTTATTTTCAAACAAACAAAGTAAGTATGACGGGAAACATGAAAGTATGTAACAAATAAACGAGGATATAAATGTTTGTTTATTTCTCAATTAAATAAGATATTTAGACATTTTACATATACAGGTAGACGTATTATACATTCTCTCAATATTGTAACAAAACGGGGGTTCTTTTATGCCGGAGTGGTGAAGGAAAATTCCAAGGAATAAATAATTGCGCCTTTTAGATAGCCACGAAAATGAAGTTGGTTGTAATTTTTATTCCACTTCGTGAAAATTTGTACTCTACAAAATGAAATACATTTAAAAAATACATAAAATGTTACAAATACATTAAAAACAGGTTTACGTACAAAACAAAGTACAAAAATTGTTAAACATCATTATTACAATGAAAATACAATGAGTTTACACATGAACAAAATCCAATAGGATGTACATAGAAAACTATTCAGAAACACATGGCATAAAATAAATTATTAACAGTTTTACTTTACACAGAAAGTTTAAATTTACAACCAAAACATGAAAAACAATATTATAAACTCACCTAGTACCAGGTTTTTCTAAATGAGAGCACCTCGTGGTTGTAAAGTAAAATTTACCACTCGGTGAAACAAACACAGCCGTTTATCACGGAGTTCACAGGCCCAAGACCCAGCGCGCACATCTGTCGCCAGACCGAACCCGAAAACAAGCTAGGTGGCGGTAGACTTATACGCCGATGACGACAACAATGGGACACTACAAGGCATACGGGGATGACAATCACTTTATTTTGCTGCAATATTATAGTATATTACAAAATTATTTTTATTTTTACCCTTAAAATTATATTATATTATTTATTAAATTATTAAAAATTCTTGGTTTTAAGTTTCACAATTATTTTATTTTGATTACCAGTTTCGCTACAACATTAGCATCATCAGATCTTCCTTAACGTAGGTAAGAAACAAGTTAATTCAAGTTAGTTTTGCCGGCATGTTTTGTGACGCCACAATGCGGTTTAGCCAAGTGACAGATGAAGTAAAAACTAACCTAGTTGTGTGTGTGTGTGTGTGTGTGTGTGTGTGTGTGTGTGTGTGTGTGTGTGTGTGTGTGTGTGTGGGTGTGTGTGTGTGTGTGTGTGTGCGTGCGTGCGTGCGTGCGTGCGTGCGTGCGTGTGTGTGTGTGTGTGTGTGTGTGTAAGAAATGTTAAAGAATAAATGAATATTCTAACAAAATCAGGTGTATATAAATTAAATTGCAAAAAATGTAATGCTGTGTACATAGGTCAATCAGGAAGAAATTTTATTATAAGGGTAAATGAACACAAAAAATCATATTTAAACAAAAAATCTGACTCAACATTTTCCAATCATTTAATAGAGGAAAATCATACTAGCAGTTTTAATTCCGAAATATTACATATAAAAACTAAAGGACCAAGATTAGATTTTTTAGAAGCTATAGAAATTGGTAAAACAATAAAGAATAACGAAAATATTCTAAATGAACAGACAAGTCTTAATAATTCACCATTAATGAAGTTTTTAGAAACATAAAATTTGTGTGATAATTTATTTGTTTATATTAATATTTTTGATCTTTGTATTTTTTTTGAAATAATTTTCAAAAAATCAAAAAACAAAAATTATTTTAAAAACATTTATTGACATATTGACATTTCGTTTATATTTATTTAATATAATTTAGACAAATTTATATATTTATTTATAATTATACCTACGTTAAGGAAGATTTGATGATGCTAATGTTGTAGCGAAACTGGTAATTAAAATAAAATAATGGTGAAACTTAAAACCAAGAATTTTCAATAATTAAAATGAATAATAAGTTTCACCATGTAAGAGCTGACACAATTAAAGAAATTACATTATTTATTATCATGACACTATTAAGTAGAATATTGGATATTACACATATAAATATACAATTTTTAGAAATAAAAATGTCTTAATAAGTAGGCTGGATTTAAATTTAATTTTGTTAGTACCTACCTCTGATGCTTTGACTTTCGTAATTGGGCCTATAAACCATAATGGAAATATAACAAATTTATATGAAAATTGTAAAATACTTACTGATTAATAAGTAATAAAGCTAAATAATTTTAAAATACGTTGTTCATTAAAACATTATAACGAATTAAATATTTTATGACCGTCACGCAAAACGAATTGATTCTATTTGTCAGAAATATGAAAGCTGATAATCCCGTGTATAATCCTATAGCGCTTCTCCCACGGACCATCCATTCACATTTCTGAGTAAATATGGTGGAACCTCATGAAAAAATATTGTTTCAATACCACTAGTATTTCAATTTCCTGTTAAAGTGCCAGTTAATATAACTGCCAGATAAATTAAAAATATCGCATCAAAATTGCAGCGTAAATTGAAAAAATTATACACATGTAAATTATATTATGCAAAGTGTTATTCGCGCGAGGACCGAGCTATGCGCCTATGATACGATATTTTTTGTCCTATTTGCCCAAAAACTGACCTTTTTAGTGCATTTTTCGCGTGCGCAAAAGTATTTCATTTCTTAAGAGTGCGGCAGGCCGTGCACAAAGTAACAGGACCGTGCGCAGAAAGTCTCTTTTTGGGCAAGTTAGACAAAAAATATATTATCTTAATTCTTAGTTTGAAACAAACTTTCATGGAAACGTGCATAGAACTAAATGATCGTTCCATCTCGAACATATTCGTGAAACATTACGTGAAGCGGTCTGAATGGCCTACTTGAAAGAGAAGCGCACCAAGCACACGACATATAAAAATATTAATGCGGAGGGACAGGGATATTTACGTACCTTAAACTTAAAATTACAAGCCTTTAAATTCTGGCCCTTATGTATTCTGTCGATGGAATCTATTTTAAAAGTAAAGTTTTTGCACAGGTCAGTGTTTTATTTGCATTACGCTCTGACGTCACACTATTCTGCCGTGTTAGCCAGCAAGAACTTGTGATTTGATAACTGATGTGAACATAAGAATTATAACATTCAATAAAAAATTGTTCATTTAAAAACTAAATCCCATGCCTTTATATTTGGTTGAGTAATGTTTTTAATAGCACATATAATTTCATATATTGTGCAACGCACCCGAATTTGGTGTGTACTATTAATATCTATGGTATAGTTCGGGGCAACATATTTGGTTATTTAATTTACTCACCCTCTACTAGCATACCATAACCAAAGTATTATTTTAATTTTAATTATTGAAAATACGTGGTTTTAAGTTTCACAATTATTTTCAATAATTAAAATGAATAATAAGTTTCACCATGTAAGAGCTGACACAATTAAAGAAACCAAAGTATTATCTCTAAATTTTTGGAGATCTAGGTACAGAAATGCAGACAGTGATGAAAAATGACATTATGTGATCGCCAGGCGATACGGTAGGCGATTCGGCAGGCAATACTGAAATGTTAGAGTAACGTCATGCAATCGCCAGGCGATACAACAGAGTTGCAGCACAGGACACCAAAGCGGCGTTCACAACCAATTAATTTCAATTTCTGATTTGAATTTTTACGTTACATCAAAGCTTGGAACATGTGCCTGCATATACGCATATACAAAAACATAATTTCATTTTCAAATTTTAATTTTTAATTCCAACATTGCAAGTCCAAACTTTTTAATTTCAGTTTAAGGTAATGCATTTGCAGTTTTACTGTTTACGTGTGGTTTTTCCAATATAAACAAAATCACAGTTATTACATCTAATTTCATAAACACCACTTAAATCTAAGTTATCTCTATTTTTTGTTATTTATTAAAAGGTTGCCTAAATTTTTCTTGTTGTATAATGCCAGTGTTACATTTTTATTATTATTATTATTATTATTATTAATATTCTTATTATTATTATTTAATTGATTTCTAATTTTAGAACTAATATTTGGGATGTATTGTAATTTTCTATATATATATATATATATATATATATATATATATATATATATATATATATATATATATATATATATATATATCTGTGGGACTAACAGGTTTATTTGCTTTATAAATTTGATGTACCAAGAAGTTTTATTATTTTTTGTATAATATCTTATTTATTCACTCCTTTTTATATCCATTATTATGGGCTATTTGGTATACGGTATTGAGTTTTTTTAATAAACTCTGTTTCTGACAACGGGATGTGTGAAAGTCTGTGAATTAAATTATGAAAGGCTGCGTATTTTGTGTTATTTGGATGGATCGAAGAATTTGGTATTATTGTATCCGTGTAAGTAGATTTTCTGTAAATTCCATAAAAAAAATTGGTTATTGTCTCTATTAAAAGAATTCAAGTAAATCAGAAATGAAGTTAACTGCCTATCAGTACCTTTCCAAAAACACAAAATATCATCCACTAAACAAAACCACCATAAAACATCTTTACATAGTGGGTTATTTTGTTTAAATAAGACTGTTTCATAATAGTCCATATAAATATCAGCTTGTAAGGGAGACAAAGGTGGATTCATCGGTAGACCATCTAATTGTTTATAAAAATGTCCATTGAAAGTAAAATAGTTTTGGTTGACACAAGTTGACAGCAAATTATTTATTTCTGACTGTAAAATAGGGTTTAGATAAAAAATTTATCACTTAAAATATTTTTTAAATCGTTAATAGGTATTGACGTAAAGAGGTTTTTAACATCAAACGAAACTAATTTTCCCTCACTAGCATAATTTTTGTTGTTTATTTTATGGACTATCTAAACTATTTTGGATAGTGTACTTCCGTTGAAAGGGTAAATTTTCGGTAGTATAGATTTTAGTGATTTGCATAATTTAGAAGCATGGGCATTGATATATGAGCGCACTGGTCGAATTGGGCAGTCAATCTTATACAGTTTCAATAATCCGTAAAGGACAGGAGCCGATGGGTTCGATAGAATTAAGCGATGTATTTGATTATTATCAAAAACTTACCTGGATTCTTTAATAACTTGTTTGATTTCTGTTTGAAATTTATCCGTGAGATCTTTTTTTAACAACTCAACGTTGTTTGCATTAATAAAATTTCCAACTTTTTCGATATAATTATATATTATATAACAGAATAACCCACTATGTAAAAATATTTCCTGGTGGTTTCGTTATGTGGATGATATTTTGTGATTTTGGAAAGGTACTAATAGGCAGTGAACTTCATTTCTGAATTACTTAAATTTTTTTATAAAAATATTCAGTTTACTTTAGAAAAAGAAATTAATAAGAGTATTAATTTTCTTGATCTAACGAGACAATAACTAATTTTCTTATGGAATTTACAGAAAACCTACATACAGGGATACAGTAATATCAAATTCTTCGACCCAACCAAATAACAAATACGCAACCTTTCATAATTTAATTCAAAGACTTTTACACATCCCGTTGTCAGATACGGAGTTTATTATTAAATTCAGTATAATATACCAAATAGCCCATAATAATGGATACAGAAAAGAGTGAATAAATAAGATATACAAAAAACAAAAAAACTTCTTGGTACATCAAATTTATAAAGCAAATAAACCTGTTAAACCCACAGAAATATTACAATAAAATTAGAAATAAACTAAATAATAATAATAATAATAATAATATTTTTTTTGCAGTTTAGGCGTCGGCTGCTGAGGTCATTAGCCTTAATGGTGAGTATATTATTAATATTATTTACAGGACGACCACTAACATGTTAAAGATATTATTATTATTATTATTATTATTTAACGTCCGCATACCGGATAAAATGAGAAGTTGGGTATAAAATAGTAAGAGGACAAAACAAAAATAATGTTAAAATGGTCAAGCAAGAGCTTTCGTCAAGGATAAAATATATAAATAAATATAAATAAATAACACTTATTTTACGACCACATGTTAACAATCACATTTACAATAATAAATAAGTAGATTTAAAACATGAAGTCTACACATTTCAAATCCTATCGTATAGGTCGCAGGCTCTAAGGAAGTTAAGAACTTCCTTAATTTTTTCGTGATTTGTCAATATTTCTCTAATATTAAGGCCAAAGCCAAAGTGTCGCCCTACCGGTTCTAACGCGGGGCACTCAACTAGCAAATGCGGCACAGTCACAGTAACTTGGCAGTCCCCACAGGATGGCTGACCTTCCCGAGTGAGTCTGTACCGATGAGTAAGACTAGTATGGCCCATTCGTAGCCGGTGGACTTTAATTAAGTCTCTTCTTGACAGATCACGAGGAAGACTTGTTTGATCGATCAGAGGTTTGACTCGGCGATGGTGGTTATCCACCATATCCCATTCTCGCTGCCAAAGCGTGAATATTTTTCTATAAGCTACATTCCTGAGGTCGGTATGCTTAACAATATGTGCCTCTACTGTGATTCTCTCGGCAGCTGCACGGGCTGCCTCATCTGCTAGCTCATTTCCCCTTATCCCAACATGGCTTGGGATCCATACAAAATGGATGCTTTTGCCCAGGTCAGACAGATGCTTTAGTTTTTCTGAAATCATCTGAATGACTGGATCTGATGACAGGGGGTCGGAGAGGAACCTCAATACGCTAAGGGAGTCGCTAGCGATGAGGAATTGATACCGATCGTGTGCGAGATCGCAATAGAGGAGGGCCTGCCACAGAGCGTATGCTTCCGTGGTGTATACCGAAGCATCAACGTGTAGTCGCCAGGAATGTGATTTATCGTGATATACGAATGCCGAGCCAGAACCTTGGTTACTCTTAGACCCATCTGTATAAATAATATCCGCGTGAGGGAACTTCTCTATCATTTCTACAAATTTCTGGGTGAGGAATTTGGTGGTAGGGACTAGGGAGTGTTTGTCATACTGGAGGAAATCCAGTATGACATTTGTCTGTGGGATGAGCTATGGTGGGACTTTTAAGAATCCCACTGGAGTGACTCTAGGCGGCTGGTATTCTATTTCACCCAGAATATCTCTAACACGTACACAGAGGGGTCTGGATAGAGCATGCGACCTAAAATCCTCTTTAAAAAGGATGTCAAAATTCCTATATTTACACTATGACCAAATTTTGCAAGCATACGATATAATTAACTTACGTCTCCTTATGCCGAGAGGTGCTAGTCCAGATTCACAGCACAGATTTGCTGTTGGGGTGGATGGAAATGCCCCGATGCAGTAACGGATGCCAGCATAGTGGATAGGATCTAGCGACCTCAGAGACGTTCTTGCAGCAGAGGAGTACACAGTACAACCATAGTCAATTTTCGTTAGTATTAGGGCCTGGTAGACTTTCAGGAGTGTTTGGGGTTCTGCGTCCCATTTTGTCCCTGCGAGAACTTAGACGCAATTCATCGCCTGTGAACATTTGATTTTTAATTCAGAGATATGAGGTTTCCAGGTAAGTTTCGGGTCAAATATGACCCCGAGAAATCTTACCCTATCTCTGAAACAAATTTCTTCTTCCTTGAGATATAGCATCGGCCCATAGTGTGGACGGTTCAATCTACAGAAGTGCATACACTGGGTCTTCTCTGGTGAAAACATAAAGCCGGTGTTCTCAGCATTCAATGCGACTTGGTCGATGGCTCCTTGTAGTACTCGATTAATATCTCCCATCTTCTTAGCACTGTAGAAGATGGTGAGATCATCGACGTACATGCTGACCCCTACTGAGGGGCTGACGCCGGCAATAAGGACATTAACCGCTACAATAAACAGAGTTACATTCAAAGTAGAGCCTTGTGGTAAGCCGTTCTCCAGGATCCTGCTGGAGGATAGGGTTGTACCGACTCTAACTCTGAATGTGCGGCCTGTGAGAAGAACCTCGATAAAGAGGGGCAGATTGCCGTTAAATCCCCATTCGTGCAACTTCTGTAAAACATAGTACCGCCACGTCATGTCATAAGCTTTATCAAGGTCGAAGATAATTGGTACTATATGCTCACGTTTTGCGAAAGATCTATGTACCTCGTGGTCTAGGTAGACTAACTGATCGGTCGTGGAACGGAATTTCCGAAATCCAGCTTAGTGCTCACTTAAGAAACCTTTAGTCTCGAGAAACTAAACCAACCAGTTATTGACCATGCGTTACAGTAGTTTCCCTAGACACGAAGTCAGGCTTACTGGCCTGTAGCTGGCTGGAAGTAATGGGTCATTTCCAACCTTGGGGATGGGGATAATAATCTTGTTACACGTAGAAAGCAAGGCGATTTTGAACGAAGGTGTGAGATGCTTGAGCATGTGATTCGAGATACTGTCTTGACCTGGGGATGGGGACGCAGCGTGAGCAATTGCGAAGTCTAACTCCAGCATGGTGAAGGGTACAATGTATTCCTCTTGGAATACTGTTCCAAAAGAGAGTGGTACCTGCCGTTCAACCTTGGATTGCAGGAAGGTTGGCACATAATTAAGTGAACTACTGGCTTGTTCAAATTGATCGGCTAGTTTCTCTGCAATCAGATCTATATCGCTCGTTACAGTGTCCCTGTCCCATTTCAGGCGGGTTACGGATGGTGAGTAACCCCTGCCAGATATCTTTGTCACTCTACTCCAACACTTTTGCGCGGTTCTTGGCTGAGATGCCTGAGACGTACGCGTTACAGGATTTGCCCTGTCTAGTATTTTTCTACGTGCCTCAGCACGGGCTTTCTTAATGGCGATGAGGTTTGCCTCAGTCGAAAGGCTTTTGACTTTATTAAAAGCACCCTTTTTCCGTTTTATCCTCTTTAACTTTCGGGTTCCACCAGGGTGCTCTACGTTTGTAGAATCCCGGCTTGGAGGAGGGGACGGGCGTCTCTGCTGCTTTTAAAAGAGACTCGGTTAAGCCTACTATGTCGCTAAAACCCTTTCAAACTTTGGCCAGTCGGCTTTATTGAAGATCCACTTAGACGGGCAGACCTGGTTGGTAGTGGGGCAGTCCGTAGTGATCAGTATCACAAAGTGATCACTATTGTGTAGGTCGGCTAGTGCCTTGCACAAAAATCTACTCGCTTGTACAAGGTCAATTCGTGAAAATGTCCTTGACCAGGCATTAAAATACGTGGGTGAGCCATCATTCATAAGTACAAGATCTGGGGACTACAGTAGATCTTCGATAAGTTGACCTCTTTGGTCCCTATGATCCGAACCCCAGAGACCATTTTGGGCATTAAAGTCTCCAAGTAGTATTATTGTTTTTTATCGGGGTTTTCTCTCCGGGAGTTTTTACCGCCGCTCCTGACGGGCCGTTTTTACCGGTCGGCTTACCGCTATATGGTTCCCCCTCTGTACCCATGTTTTATCGCGGGCTGTCCAGCGCATCGTGTAAGGAGCGGGCCGGAGAAAAGTTGGGAACGGGTATATCCTTGGACGACGTACCCCAGTTCCCTGAAGCCCAACTTATATCAGTTTAACCGGCCCCGGAATACTCGGACGGGCCGGAATCGCTCGGCGCAGTATGGGTTCCGACACCCATACCCATGTCACACATCCCGATCAGGGTAAGAAGTGGCTGGCTCCTGTGGTATCCACGTTTCAGCAGTGCTAAGCACATATCAACCCTTCCACTATGAGGCCACAGAGAGACTAACCCACTCCAACCCAACCTTTTGGCGACAGAGCTTCTGGGTATTCCCCACGCTTCCACTACAGTGCCGATCAACATGTCCAGAGAAGTAGCGAAGGTCCAGAAGAAGACTGGGACCCGTTAGTTTTACCCTCTGCTGGCAACAGAGGGCTACTTAGCCCCTCCACCACGACAAGGTGTATAATAATATTAATATAATAGTAATAATAATAATAATAATAATAATAATAATTGTAATAATAATAATAGTAATAATAATAATAGTAATATTAACAATAATAATAGCAATAGTAATAATAAAATTAATTAATAATTAATAATAATAGTAATAATAATAAATAATAATAATAGTGATAATAATAATAAATAATAATAATAATAATAATAATAATAATAAGAATAATAATAATATTTAATAAGTAATAATAATATTAATAAATGATAATAGTTTATTACCCAACAGAACTCCAATTACAGGGTAAAATACAATAATAATACAAATGAATGCAAAATAATGATACATACATAGATGAATAAGATAATATTAATACTAATAAGAAAATTGGGAATGATATTGAGAATAATAGGTACAGGCGATTAAATGTGTATTTACGTAAACTGGGAATACAAATTACACAAAAATGACTTCGATTAATAAATCAGCATGTTTACACATTAGATAAAGTGGAAATCGTAGCAGAACATCCGTACTGGCAGTTGGAACATAAAACGTCGTAAAATGCCTTGTTGCCAGTCGTGGTACATGGAAGGACACACGTGAGAGAAGGAAAGGAGCATCTATTTGATTATGGAGCAGCATCCATAGAAACCTGGCACAGGAATTTTCTCGCCTAGAACTTAATGATGGCATGGAATGTCGCTGAAGAAGGAGATTTAAATCAATGTTTCCCTCTGGATACACATTATCTTTTTTGAAAGAAGCATACTTTAGAAATCTACGATCTATACGATTTAAATGTAGATTTTCACTGTCATAATATGGGAACAAAATTAGGTTTACGTATTCTAGTTTACTTATAACTTGCAGATGCACTAATAGTAATTATATATTTATTGAAATTAAATTTGGAAGTGAAAATAACGCCCAAGTCCTTAATAGAATATTTACGCAAAAGAGTGTTCTTATTAATCATGTATGAATGTGTGATATAATTAATTTTACGTGTATATGTTACAAAAACAAACATTTATTAATATTAATGTGAAGATTGTTGAGTGTACACCAAGTTACTAGCATGTTTATATTATTCTGGAGGTGAGTAACATCCGAGAGTGATGAGATCCTGAAAAATAATTTGATGTCGTCAGCCTAAGACAATATTGGGCATGTAAATGAATTAATTATTTATTTATTTTTTTGTTCATTTATTTTTTTGTTTGTTTGTTGTTTATTTATTTATTTATTTACGTATTTATTTATTTACGTATTTATTTATTTATTTGTTTATTTATTTAGTTATTTATTTATTTATTTCACACAACAAACTACAGGAACGGCCCTGTTTACTAGTTTGTGAAGTACAAATACATTAAATACATGTAAATGATTTAATTATTTATTTATTTATTTGTCTATTTATTTTTTTGTTTGTTTGTTGTTTATTTATTTATTAACGTATTTATTTATTTATTTATGTATTTATTTAGTTATTTATTTATTTCACAAAACAAACTACAGGAACGGCCCTATTTACTAGTTTGTGAAGTACAAATACATTAAATACATGTAAATGATTTAATTATTTATTTATTTATTTGTTTATTTATTTTTTGTTTGTTTGTTGTTTATTTATTTATTTATTTACGTATTTATTTATTTGTTTATTTATTTATTTATCTATTTAATTGTTTATTTATTTATTTATTTATTTATTTATTTAGTTATTTATGTATTTATTTATTTCACACAACACACTACAGGAACGACCCTATTTACTAGTTTGTGAAGTACAAATACATTAAATACATATAACATTACTCAGGTAGCAAGAAGTAATACATTTCTTAGGATAGAAATATTACAGTTAAAAAAATCTATTTGTGAATGATCGTTGAGGCGATACAAGTACATATATAATTCGATACAACATATAGCAAAGATTACAATTAAGCATTATACATTAAATACATGTAAATGATTTAATTATTTATTTATTTATTTTTTTGTTTGTTTGTTGTTTATTTATTTATTTACGTATTTATTTATTTATGTATTTATTTAGTTATTTATTTATTTATTTCACAAAACAAACTACAGGAACGGCTCTATTTACTAGTTTGTGAAGTACAAATACATTAAATACATGTAAATGATTTAATTATTTATTTATTTATTTGTTTATTTATTTTTTTGTTTGTTTGTTTGTGTGTTGTTTATTTATTTATTTATTTACGTATTTATTTATTTATTTATTTGTCTATTTATTTATTTATTTATTTATTTATGTATTTATTTATTTCACACAACGAACTACAGGAACGACCCTATTTACTAGTTTGTGAAGTACAAATACATTAAATACATATAACATTACTCAGGTAGCAAGAAGTAATACATTTCTTAGGATAGAAATATTACAGTTAAAAAAATTAATTTGTGAATGATCGTTGAGGCGATACAAGTATATAATTCGATACAACATATAGCGAAGATTACAATTAAGCAAAATGTCGTTAAGATTACGTAAACATAATTTGAGGTAAATATATAACAAAATTTAGTAATATATACAAGAATAACATATCCAAATAAAATCTACGTCGCTGGACATAATTTTTTTGGGGTGGTTACTAATATTATTTTCAAGATTGTGTGTATCTCCCTGATAAGCAGTTTCAGAAAGTCTTTTAATTTGACTACGTAATGATTTAAACTATTTTTTTACGACTAATCTATGTAGTGTATTATTAATTTTGCTTTTGTTTATAATGGTTTTTGTAAAATAAATAAGAAACTTACTTTTATAAGAATTTTTATTTGGAATTCCTTCATCAAAAATTTGATATAAAGTTTCATATAATTTGTCCAGGCAAGCATTGACATCACTAATGTCTCTTAAGAAGTCCCAGTTTACACAACTTAGCAAGTGATACATTTTCAAGTAGTCGTCCTTTTTAAAATTATATTCAGGATTTATTTTTACTTGGGTATTAATATTTTTAATAAATAACAGTTGAAAATTAATATGTAATGCCGGAAGATATTTATCCTCAACCAGTAAAGAGTGGGTGTTATGTGTAACAGAAACATTATCTAGATTACAAAGAATTAAGTATATTATCATTCTTATTCTGAATATTATTAATTTGTTCTAAATTATACAAATTTATAAAATTAATAGTACATAATTTTCTTTGGGCACTTATA
>OY720459.1:33361809-33391809 GCA_963082715.1 Harpalus rubripes | reverse complement strand
TATTTGAGTTAATAATGTAGCTAATTCTTCGAAAGTTATTTGCTGTGAACCGATGACTCTACATAAATGTTTCTTACAACTTTTTATGTTCTCCTTCCACAAGCCTCCGAAGTGAGGCGAGAGGGGAGGTATTGTTTTCTACTCGATTGTTTGATTGCTAAGTTCTATTGTTAAAGAATCGCGGAATGATTTGGTCTGTAAAATTTCATATAATTCATTTAGCCTGTTTTTACTCCTATGAAGGTGGTTGCTTTGTCGGAATACAAGCAATTGACTGGGCCTCGCCGTGCAACAAATCGTTTAAACGCATTTATAAACGAGTTCACTGTCAGATCTGTCACTAGCTCTAAATGTATTGCCTTTACGGCTAGACATATACAAAGACAAATATACGCCTATTGAGAATGCTGACCTTTGCGTCTTGAAAGAATGAATTTGATCGGACCAGCAAAGTCTACACCGTTATGAAGGAACGACTTTGATTCACAAATGCGGCCTGCAGGCAAAGCTGCCATTTTTGGAGGTACATTGACAGGATTGACCTTGAAGCAGTTATTATATTGACGAATTTGTTTTTTATGATATTTCGCGCCGCGAGAATCCAAAATTTTTGTCTTATGATGGACAGTAAAAGATCTGCTCCCGCGTGGCAGTTCTTGATATGATAACAATTGATAATTAAATTTCCTATATCTTGTAATTTATGGTTTAACGAATTTATTTCACTATGGAATTATAAAGAATAACTTTGATACATATAAACGTCACTATTTATTAGAAATCAAGGAAAGGAATTGATAACACTCCCACTTTGTCCCTACTTTGATACATGCTTCTTTGGTTCTTCTTTTCTTCCTGGCTTCTTTTGTCGTTAAATAATACCCAAAGCTTCACGTTGATTTTGGTATGTCAAGCGAGGAAGTGGTTTTGTGAGTATGTCTGCCTCCTGATCTTTGGACGGCACGTACTCGAGTGAAAATACTTTATCTTCGTATTGGCTTCTTACGTAGTGGTACCTCACATCTATATGTTTTGTCCTCTTGTGATGTACGGGATTTTTGATTAGCTGCAGTGCGCTTTGATTGTCGATAAATAACGTTGCTGGTATATCGTCGACGTCCAGGAGACCCTTAAAGAGTGATTTTAACCATACAATCTCTTTCGCTGTCTGACATACTGCCATATATTCAGCTTCTGTAGTTGACAAGGTCACAGCTTGCTGACGTTGCGAAGTCCAGGAAATTATACTAGATCCAAGCTTTACAACATACCCTGTAGTCGATCGGCGTGTTTCCCTTTCACCAGCATAATCTGCATCGCTGTATGCCAATAGTTTAATCTCTTGATTTCTTACGAATTTTAATCCGTAATCGACTGTACCTTTCAAGTATTTCAGGATTATTTTTACTGCGGACCAGTGTACCTTTGTAGGTTTTTCTAAATATTGACTGATGACATTCACTGGGTAAGTTATGTCCGGCCTGGTTGCCACGCAAAGATACATGAGGCTACCAATGGCTTCTCTGTAGGGCGCGTTTGTCGAATCTTTCTCGTCGTTTGAACTAAGCTCGCTGTGTGGGTCCGCTGGAATCATTACTGGGTTCGCTTCTTCCATCTGAAATCTATTCAGGACTTTCTGGGCATATGTCTTTTGATGTAGAAAGATTGATCCATCGTTGGCTCGTTCGATCTGCAAACCTAAGAACAAATTTACTTCGTTGCTGGTTATCTCGAATTCTTTCTTCAAGTCTTCGAGTAGTTTTTCGGTGAGTTGTCGATCCTTGGAAACAACTAATCCGTCATCTATGTATATGGCCAGAATTAGTTTGCACTTCTTTTCTTGACTTGTGAAGACGCAGGGGTCAGCTTCAGTCGCCTTCAAATTGAATTTCTCTAGAAATTCTGTAAAGCGTTTGTTCCAGCAACGAGAGGATTGTTTTAAACCATATAGGCTACGTTTAAGTTGACAAACTCTTCCCGTTTCATCGTCGTACCCTTCCGGCTGCCTCATGACGATGTTTTCTTCTATGTCGCCATATAGGAAGGCAGTTTTTACATCAAACTGCTGTAGTTGCATCCCCTTATTGGCAGCAATGGCGAGTACGGCTCTAATTGAGTCGAAACGGACCACTGGGCTATATGTCTCTGTGTAATCGATTCCTCTGCGTTGGCTGAAACCTCGTGCAACAAGTCTTGCCTTGTACTGTGTTACGTTTCCGTCGGCATCTCTCTTCAGCTTGAATGTCCATTTGTTATCGATTACGTTTTGATCTTTTGGTGCAGTGATAAGTTCCCAGACTTTATTTTTCATCAGGGATTCATACTCTTCGTCCATAGCCTTTTTCCATTTGGCCGCTTGACAACTTGCTATAGCTTCCTTGTAGGAGAGAGGTTCTTGGCATTCCACCATGAATAGCTCGTCTGGGTCAATATAATCATCGTATCGTGATGGCCGTCTCAACAATGCTCTATCTTGTAGCACGCGCTCTTCCGCTGGAGCTTCCGGTATGTTTGCTTTCTGAATTTCTTCATTTGCATCTTCTTCCGAATTTTCCGGTTGCTGAAGATTGTCTTCCGGTCTTTCTGGTCTTCGCCTGACTTTAATTTTTCTAGAATCCACCACTCGGTGTTAATAGCTTCCTCATCGTGTGGTATCGTTTCATCAGGTCTTCCGGTGAATACTACGTCTCTTTTGACAATCTTGTCTTCTGGATACCAGACTCTGTATCCTTTTACCCCTTCTTCGTATCCAATCTTGTGCCAGTGCACCAGTGTCGATGTCGTGGCTACGTTTGTCTCAGTCGAGCTTTGGAATGTTCTTGTTTTCGACTCCCTCGTTTCATCTACCTTGAACTGCATTATGTAGAGCTTATTTCTCCTAGCTCCCACTGCCACAGTTCGCTCTCCCTTTACCAGCTTACAGTTCTCTCGAGTTGACAGCATTTGTAGGCCTTTATCTAATGCTGCACCAACTGAGAAAAGGTTGTACTTTAGTTCTGGAACGTACAGAACGTCTATGAGGGGATTTTGGTTCCACTTGTCTCCGTCGAACATCTACGCAGCCCTTTCCACAAGCATCAATGTAGCCCGCGTCTCCTATACACACTGGTTTTGGTTCATCGAATTCTTGATACGTAGTGAACCATTTCTTCACGTGGCACATATGGTCGCTCGCTCCGGTATCCAAAATCCACTCTTTGACATCTCTTCGCTTGTAGTGTATCGAAAATAGAGCTAGAGACTCGCTTACAAACCCTTCACCTTGGAGTTTCCTTGATTTACGCTTTGGACAATTTCTTGCCCAATGCCCTGGCTCGTGGCATTCGAAGCACTTTCCAGACTTTGGTGTACCCTTTTTCATCTTGTCCTTATGCCACCGTGTCCTCGACTTTTGCGTCTTCGAAGCAAAAGCTTTAGCTTCGTTGTCTTCTTGCGCTGCATTCCTAGATTCCTCTATTGACAATCTTGAAGTAAGATTAGATAGAGTTCGTTCGGCTGCTGGCGACGATTCCCAGGCGCTCACAAAATATCGATAACTTGCGGGTAAAGTCATCAGAAGTTTGGTGATTATCATAGATTCTGGTATTTGCTCACCCATCAACCTTAGGCGGTGTGCGAGATCCTCGAGTTTCACTATGTGCGTCGCAATATTGTCTGAGTCCACTTTCGTTGCATTGTACCATTTCTGTTGTAGTAGATGTACACCGGCCTCAGACTTCTGTTCGTAGACATCCGATAGTCTCTGCCACATATCTCTTGCCGTTGTGCAGTTAATTATGTGTAGCGTTGGTTGATCACCAATAGTTGTAGCTATCACTCTTTGTGCAGTTGCATCTGCTCTGAGCCAAATCTCCAGTTCTTTTTCGTATTTCTTACGAGTTTGCTCGCATGCATCGGTGTCCGGTTCTTTCGGCTTTAAATCCTCCCCACTCGCTACGCCCCAGGCTTTGTGCGAGTTGAGTATGATGCGGATTTTAAACTTCCACACTCCCCAATTTTCAATGCTGTTGAGGTGAGGGATTCTTGCAAGTTCATTCTCCATTTCGATCCGGTTATATTTTTCACTATTGCACTTTGGCTTGGAATAACCAAGGAAATTAATGTTCTTGCGTCTTTTCACTTAAAATCCAGAGAATATCCTTTATTCAAAGTCGCCTGGGCCCATAACCTCTTGTAATTTATGGTTTAACGAATTTATTTGACTATGGAATTATAAAGGATAACTTTGATACATATAAACGTCACTATTTATTAGAAATCAAGGAAAGGAATTGATACATGTCAAAAATTGTTATTTACATGACAACTTATATTTTTATTATCTTTAAAGTAGTGGACAATTGATTATTCGCAACACTATATGATCTCGTTTTGGAAGTAAAATGGGATAATGAGCACCAAATGTCAACGTTGAATTTGACAATATACCTCCAATTCTGACTATTCCGTCTTTGTCTATAAACGGGGATAATCTTGCAATATGTCTGTTTTTTATTCATTGATTGACCTTTAGATTTTCTATTTCCGATTGGAAGTGAATACATTGCAATGGCTTTATTATAAAATTTTCCGCCAATTTCATATCTAATACTGATGTTTGCTGTTTGAGTGGTAGCCTTTTTGTAAATTTCAATATAAAGGTAATAATTCTAAGTAGTTTATTCCAGTTGGATACCCTTAAAGACATTTAATAGAGAATGGGTTTCTCTATTGTTAATGAATTAAATGATTTGGCGTTAAATTCTGGTATTTGTTCTAAAAGTAACTGATCTAAAGTTTTAAGTGACCAATCGCTTATCGGATCTCTAATTCAGGTTGGCCCTTTTCACCAAAGTTCTTGGTTTATCATATAGGATTGCAATAATCCCCTTGTAATACAATCGCTTGGATTCTCCTTTCCAGAAACATGGTAAAAACATTTTGGATTGAGACATTCATGGATTTGTGCAATTCTATTGCTTACAAAAACAGATCATCTATGCGGGGAAGATTTTATCCAGGCAAGAGTGATCATAGAATCAGTGAATGCAAAAATGTTTTTGACTGGATAACGTGGGTGAATTATGTCATACACATTACGAACAAGCTTGGAAAGAAGTACAGCGGCACATACGAGTAGCTCTAGCCTTGCCAAAGTAGTTGTTTTGATTGGTGCAATTTTAGATTTTGCACATAACATTTGCGTATTAATTTCTTGTTTATAGTTAATAATTTGTAAATAAATAACGCAGCCGTATACTTGCTGACTAGCGTCACAAAATGCAATTAAATTTATGTTACAATTTTCAAAGATTCCGATATGTCTCGGAATAATTAAATGACAGAGGGGAGGAAACTCTTCTATCAGCCTTTTATATTTTTCACTGATGTGTGATGGAGGAGTTTCATCCCTTCCTATTCCGGAATTCCACAATTCCTTTATTAACAACTTCTCATATAATATGACAGGGGACACTAACCCCAAAACGTCAAACAGTCTTGCAACTGTCGAAAGAATGATGCGTTTTGTACATTTTGACGGCTCGTATTTTTAGGTTATGAAGGTAAAAATGTCAGAATTTGGATTCCAGCTTAATCCTAGTATTTTTAGCTGTTCATTTAGTGACAAATCTATACTGGATTTATGAGAATTTGGAAGATTTTCATTAAGTGACATACAATTGCTTGTCAATTTAATTTAGTCGAACCGACCAGGTGCGAACAACTTTCTTGATTGCTGGATTAAAAATGATGCTTTATTGTAGGTTAGAACCGACGTTACTAAATCGTCTATATACAATCATTCTCCGCGCATTTTGCTGCTTCTGGATAATTATGATGTTCATCGTTGGCCAACTGGCGTACCGTTCGCATAGCCAAAAACGGACTTGATTTTACATCAAACGCTACCGTTGTAAATTGAAATATACGGATTGACTCTGATTCGTTAAAACGACAAAGAATTTTCTGAAATTTGCGATGTAGTTTTGTCATTCCAACCTGCAAATACATTTGTTTAATGTCAGCTGTCATCGCATAAGGGAATAATCAAATTTTATTAGTAGGTGAAACATATTGGTTTTTAAATTAGGACCGGCATAAAGTATGTCATTTAGTGATAATCCTGAAGTTGTTTTAACACTAGCGTCTAATGTTACCCGGACCTTTGTGGTCAATTTATCTTCGCGTATAACCGCGTGATATGGGATATAATAGCCTTCCCAATCATCATCTATTACTTCTTCATGGTAACCTTTATGTAAGTATTCTATTATAATGTCATTATACTGACTTCTTAATTTATTTGATAGTTTAAATTTCTTCTCTAAACCGGTCAACCGGCATTCGGCTATATTGTGAGGTTGGTCAAGAAGATTTGAATCCCTTTCAAAGGGTAAGTTTACGCTATATCTTCCCTCTGTATTTCTCTCCACTGTTTGTGCATAAATTCTCTCATATTCGACATTGTCTTCACTGTCTAGCTCCCAAAATTTATGCACACATGAGTCTATTTCCTCATTTATAGGTAAAGTAAAGGAGCAAAAGGATTCCGACTGATAAGATTGTTTATTTTTTGACAATCCGTCAATTTTTCCCATTAAAATATAACCAAGAGTGGTGGAAAGCGCGGCTGGATTTGAACCCTTACGGTCTGATAGCAATATAAAGGGGAATAATTCAGCCCCCAAGATTAAATCAATCTTGCTTGGTAGATTCCAAGTGGGATCAACTAAAATTAACTCTTTGCGGTTAGTATATTGACAGGTGTCAATTTTAAATGACGGCAATTTATCTGTAATATTGTCAACAACTAACGCTCTTATATTATACGCATCTGATGATATTCTTGATTTTATTTTGAGTTTTACATAGACGTGGATTGGACGGGTTGTTAGGCCAATTTCCTTTATATTGGAATTTATTAAAAGCATGATTGTCAAATTAAGAAGCTTACAGCAATCCATAGTTATTATATTATTTTGAGAGCTGTTTTAATTTTATAGACATTATTTGCATTTTTAACTTTAAATTGAACTGTAGAAAGCAAAATATGATTATTGAATGAATCAATGTTAGACATATGACAGTGAGAGTTGTCTGACTCGATATTTTCATTACTATTTTGTTTGTCACAAATAGATATATGGCAATGATAATTTTCCTTCTTTTTAGCATTTAGAGGAATTGGAATGTATTTCTCAAAATGAAGAAGCGTATGATGTTTTTCACCACATACGCCGCAAGTCCTTTTAGAAAAACATTACCCGATAGAATAAAATTTGGACAAGGATAAGCAGTTAAAACATCATTGTTTTGATTTTATGAACTAATGTCGGTCTCGTACTGATGTCTTTAACAAAGAATGCAAGGAACGGATATTACATTGTTTGATGACGTTTTATTGACATGTTTATTATTGAATTTCTTTGAATCATACGTTATCAGATATGAACGTGTCGTGTTTTTCATAGTTTTGACGGAATGAGAGGAGCCAGTAACCCCAGTACGCTCAAAAACTTTAGATTTGAAACGTATATATTCTAAAAAGCTCTGACACGTAGGAAATTCTTGTCCCCGAACAGAAGTTTCATGCTGTTGCACTATTTCAGGATTTACCCTTTTAAGAGCACAGTTTCAGAAACAGAAATCTGATATATCGGGAATTTCTAACTGTTTTAAAGCAGCGACAGATGCAGCAAGCCTATTTGCAAATAACGCTAGTTGTGCGGGATTGTTTGAAACCGATTTAGCATCAAAAATATTGTTTAAATAACGCGTTAGTTAGATAGTCTGGTAGTTTTCTTCAGTAGGGAGTATACCTACTGTCGAATTTATTGCATTCCCTTTCAATTTCCCAACCAGACATTGGATTCTTTGAGAGTCAGTCAGTTGCTTATTTTCGTGCACATTTACCTTGAATGATTGGTAAAAAATAGGCCAATAGGATATCGATAGAAGGGAGTTTAATATGAACAGATTTGCAACTAATACTAGTATTTATAGTTTCACTAATAGTATTAGTTTTAGATATGATATTACAACGAGTTCGTTTGATCAATGAATGACATGAATTTACTGACATCAATGTGTCATAATTCGGTTCAAACTTCTTACCTAACTCAAAACCGATCTCATTAGATTGAGTTATAGCGGTTTCGAAGCTTCCTCGAAGCAAATCAATGTTTTCAGTTTCATTTATAAACTGTGGATGACAAGAAATATCGGTAGCACATTTATTTTACAAATCCGATAAAAATGAAAACTTAGCTTCAAGGCTTGAGCTGATTTTAACTTCGCCCTTAACTTTTTTCTGCTTCTCGACTCATGTTTTAGAGTTTTCAAGAATTAGATGACAGAAAAAAGAAAAAAGGAGGAGTATTACTTGACAGTGGAATATGAATTTAGGATTTAAGACGTCAACATTTGACAAATTTACTCGAAGGACCAGAGAGGTAAAGAACTAATGATACGAGCGAGACTGGTATACAACAATTGCATTTAAATGAAACCAATTATAGTACCTTATTGTCCCAGCGACGAAGGTGACTGGAATGGAGCTCTTCAGCTACGCAAATGGAATCCGCGTCGTCATCAGACAGCGGCTGGAGGAGGACGAACACGACAGCTGATAGCTGTCTTCGAAGGGCTTCTACTAGTAGAGACGTTCACAGCAGGTCACTTTGCCTGCTATTTCTTGAAGATCCAAACCTGGGGAAGCCAACTTCACCAAGGGGGGCTAACTCGAAGACCAGTACTTGTCGCTCTTGATAGAATTACCTCGAAGCATTTGCAGTAACACAACACTTACGAAAGGTAGCGTATAACCAGGTTCACCTCGTTGCACACTAGGAAGAGCTATAATGCTAAGCTCTTAATAAAAATGACGGGAAGACCTCTCTGCTACCACGTTTTGCAAAAATATAGGTTTAGTTGCATTGTAAATAAAATAAACTTGTAGTGAGGCTCACGAAGTTTTTTAGAAGGAACTAACTCGTTACCTCTAGTTGTGTTTACAAAATAGTTTAGACATGAATGAATATATGAAAATGTGACTAACCGCGATGAAAGGAGTTACACAACTGTTATATTTTTTTATACATAACAACATATAACAAAAATGTGACAGTAAGAATGCCGTTCTAGATTTAGTTTTATTCAAAGCAACCTTTGTATACCAGCCTTTGTAAAACGCACAAACAACTTGCACTATACAACAAAAAAAACTTTAGGCAACCTCTTAATAAATAACAAAATTGTAAAAAATAGAGATAACTTAGATTTAAGTGGTGTTTATTAAATTAGATATAATAACTGTGATTTTGTTTATATTAGAAAAACCGCACGTTCTTTTAGAATTAGGTTCAAAGAACATCACCGCGCCTATAAGTCAATCAAACCAGAATGTTCAAATGTTGGGAAACATTTGTTGGAAAATAACCACAGTATGGCCAGCGATAATATGCACATCTTACATGTCCAGAACAAAGTACTTAAACTAAATTATCTAGAAGCTTTGGAAATATATAAGGCGGTGAAGTCTAATGAAAACCTTACGAATAAACATTTAGATTTATTTTCTTCACTTTTGTTAAAACCCCTATTTTGAACGTTTGGGTTTTCCACATTTATATATTTATGACCATTCTTGTCGGTATGTTCTTTCTTTGAATTCCTGTATATTGTTGAACCATCTTAGGTATTTATATGGCAACTTGATTGTTTTCTACATTCTTCGTGTACTTCTGATGATGGCATCACTGCCGAAATACGTATAAAGTATAAAATATTATTATTTTGAAACTTATAACCAAGTGTTTTATTATAACCTTTAAGAAAAATAATAGTGTAACATTTTTATTTATATGGGTGAAGTGTAAAAATCAAAGAATTTTAATTAATTAATTAAAATAAACAATCGCTCATCGCTTGCGCGACGGCGGCGATGTCCGTTACAATAGAAATACAGGTATTCAGAATAACGTGATATACTTATTTCTCTAAAATACATACCCATGTTTTTAGATAAGTGAAAATGTAAATATTAATTTTTGAATGTTTTGTTTTTTTATTTTTTCTATAAATAAGTAACTTCGGTACATAAATAATGAAGAATTTAGTTTGCATCTCTTTAGGGCTCTTTATATAACTTATAATTTTTATTATCCTTAAACTTTATGTACTCAAGTCTCAGTTATAATATTGTTCTTTTGATACGTTATTTTGTTTTAGGCCTGGTTTTTCCATCACTAGATAAAGTGTTAATTAACTTAACTGCCTGATAAAATGAAAATGTCGAATCGATATTAGTGCGTAAATTGACAAAATTATACCCTTGTCAATTATATGATGCGATATTTTGATTTTATTTGCCAGATGAGTTATTTGGCATTATCAAGAGGTAGAAAAACCGGACCTTAAACGAAAAAAAGAAACGTGTTAAATAAGAAATAATGCAACCACTATACAGGGTGTCTCACAACTCGCGCCCCAGACGAAACTGATACTTGCCGACGACAATAGGTTGCCAACAAATGGAAGAAAATAATTTGCGGCTGCTTGAATAACGGAGTTACAAGACTTTTTAATCCACCAATCCCGGAAGGATATCTTGAGGTGTGATGATATTATTACAAAATAAAACTGGTTGCCAGGTTTTAAAAATACTACTAGTGAGTTAAAAAATTTGTTTGACTTACTGTAATTTTGATACTTTAGAGTTGACTTCTCATTGTCAAAAAATTTAGGTTAGCAAGATTTCTATCCGGAAAACGTTCCGAATAGACTCGCGCAGCCTCTCTGTCCTTACGTCCACTCTCTCCGAAAATTATAATCATTTCTAAGTAATCAGCGGCTGAATACATGGCAAGAATTTGTCTTTTTTTATTCAACTTGTCAAATTTAATTTGACACTGATATTTTTCGAAAACTACAGTCGCCCACACATTTTAAAGAAGATTTGATTTGTATAAAACCCTAGTAACGTAAAATTACGGCAAACACACGTTAAAGGTGTAGGTCTCCGATTGGTCAATTTTAAGACCTCTTTTCTCGAATATCTTAAGCTAGATTTTTTTTCTTCGAAATTACACATCCGAGTGCAGTCTCGTGTTTCCTCATTCGCTCTGGGCGCGAGTTGTGAGACAGCCTGTATATTAATTTTCAGAATTTAACGTAAGAAAGACGTATAACTTTTACGTTTTATTGTTATTCTGCTATCTATGACGTTCATGCATTTAGAAATAAATATAGTCCATATTTCGCATCCGCATCCATATAGGGTTTCTAGAGTTATAAAATCCAAAATAGTAGATAAATGGTAAAAATACAGTAGATTTGAGAAAAATTTATTACTTTTGTAGAATCAATATTAATGCTCTTAATATTTAATATTGATACATATTTTTTCATAAGAAAACAAGAGTCAAATGGAATTTGGTGAGCAGAAATAATTTTAACACTCTTTTTATTTAAGGCCCGGTATTTTCACTTCCGAATAAAGTTTCGAATAAGTATTCGGTTAATAAATTTATAAAATAAATAAATAAATATATCATCATGGCTTATTACCCATTGCTGGGTGTGCCAATCTGCTTTGTACACAGATATCGGTAATGATGAAATATTTGTACCGTGCGGGCGCTTACCAGGCGTCACTCATTGCTGGCGTGGAGAGTGCGCCACAGGGGTCAATTTTGTGCCATTTAAAATTGAAAATATTTGGCGTCGGTCGGGATCGAACCCCGTTCCCCAGATTCGTGACCCGACACTCAGGCACGCGGCCACGAGACCCCATAAATAAATTTTTATATATATATATATATATATATATATATATATATATATATATATATCCAACGAATAACTCCATTAAGTCCTTTCACACATTTCACAGAAACAAGTAGCTATCTGTCGAATAACTTTAACGTTCGTGAATTGGTAGACTTGCAGAGTGTATTTGTGTCAGAAGAAAAGGATGGAGTTTGGCGTAGACACGTCAAGCAGACAATGATGAAATATGTGAACTTCTTTTGAATCCGTAGTTGTCAAAATTATGTTTGACATCTTTAATGCCATTTGTATTCTTCTGCATCTTCGGCAAACTGTAATTTAACAAGTGTACTATCTAATGCAGCAATCATATGTGGTAAACGAGATATGTATATTGTAAAATTGTCTTTGTATTTTTTCATATATCTTTCAGTTCCAAGTAAATGTTTGTCATTGTATTGTAACGTTTTTATTTATTTATTTGGGTGAAGTGTAAATATTAGACAATTATTATTAATTTTAATAAAAGTTTTTCTACTCAGATTTGGCTTTTGACAGAACTTAATTAGACATTTTATCATAGTAAGTGATTTGAATTAGATAGAGGGGAGAATTTTGAAGTTGAGATATTCTTATTTTAATTTTTTTAATAAACAAAAAGATGTGGCCAGAAAATAATGTTATTATTTCATAATAATATGCTAAGTTTAGTAGGAAGTTCGATTTGGCTGGAGACAATATGTTGCAATAATACTGTTGCTGGCTGAGAAGAGGGCAATTGAAAAGGTAATGGCTGAGATTTGCTTCTATTGTTGTGTCACATGAACAGTAAGGAGATTCACATAGTCTTAACTTAAAGGCATGACTTGGCACTAAGGTCTGGTTAAAACGCATACGTGTTATTGTTGTAATTACTTTTCTTTCTTCAAAATTTTTAAACCACATTTTTGAGGGAATAGTAGATTGAGATTCAAAATATGAAGATCCTACAGCTTAGGCTACTTTTTTACCTCTCGCTAAGAGAGGTATTGAAATCATGCTAAAAATCGCATATCCAGATTTTAGTAAATAAGCACGTTTTAAGGTCCCTAGAATCCGATTATAACATTTTTACGATGATGTCCGTATGTGTGTGTGGATGTTGCATACACGATTTCTCAAATACTATAAGACTTAAGACATTTTTAACTACGGATTCCTCAATCTAACAATAATGGGTAGAGTTGATTAAGTTTTGGTAACAATTGGACAACCGGAAGTAGTAGTCACAAGAAAAAAAACATCTAACTATTATTTATCGAAAATTTATGTAAATACTTATACTAAAGAACGCTAAATTCTTTATTCGATAAATATAAATTCATTATTATATCTTCTATAGATTTAGAGATAAAGAAATGCATATAAAATAATTTGATGTAATAAATCTCAGATCAAATGACTTCAAGGCAAAAATTTCAAATGTTTGTAATTGACACATAAGTGTCACTGTCAAAAATATTTGCATGCTACTGTCAAAAAATATTTGTACATCATTATGAAAATAAAAAAAGTCAACAACGCAAAAGAATATACGTAAAAAAGGATATAAAAAGAATTTACGAAAAATGACGAAGAAAAAGAAAAAGAATATCTGGGGAGAGGTTATGTGCTGGCCACATCAGTTTTTTAAATTCTGAGTATGATTTTCAATAAAAGCTGAAAATGAGGGATGTTTTGATATCTAAAATTTCGATAGGATAAGAAAGAGGGATGCCTGTTTCAACAGCGTCTTTTGCTAATGCATTGACTATTTCATTGCCTGGAAAATTATAGTGGCCTTTAATCCAAATGATATTGATGCTGATTTCCGCACTTTTGACTCGTAGGTTTTATGCACACTGTTTTATATATATATATATATATATATATATATATATATATATATATATATATATATATATATATATATATATATATATATATATATATGATCTATATACAACATTTTAATTTTTTTAGAGCGCTCTTGGAATCTGATAATATAACAACAGAGGGAAATGGAAGATGACCAATAAGTTTGAGGGCCTCGTAGGTAGCTATCAGTTCTGCCGAAAAAATTGACGTCTCATTAGCAAGTTTGAATTTAGCTTTGTGATTTATTCGGGGAATGAAAATGGCACATCTAACACCGGATTTTGATTTAGATTCATCTGTATAGATGTGAAGTGCATTAGGGAATTTTGACTCTATCTTCTCACGAATCCGCATATTTTCAATATCAGGGAGTGAGTCTGGTTTAGTCGGGATTAATAGATTCATTTTCTAAGGAATATTTAAAGGATATGTGTAACATTACGATGTATTGGTTTGTAGATTGTGATCTGGAAGGTCAGATGGTGCGTAAAACTTTCAACCAGTGGAGGAGATGGTTTCTTTGACCAAAAAATATTTGTCAGGACTTCTGTGAATAATCTAGCAATAAGAACTGACTGGCATTGAGACATGTGCTATAAAGTAAATCTATTGACGAATCTGTAGTGGCATTATTCTGGCCTCCGTAAGCAAGGCATTGATAGGGGTGGAAAGTAAGGCACTTATACAGGCTCTTATATAAAATAAAAGTTTATTAAACTATAATTAAATATTAAAAAGGTATTAAATAATGACGATTACTAATATTAAACAATTATTAAAAACTAATTAAGGCTAAAACTACAATCAACTAGATAACATTCACACTATTTATTTGTTTAACCAACTAACACTACTATATATTTTCACGATATTACTAATTATATATTTCACTACGCATTCCAATCTTAGCCTGCCGGTCTTTTTCAGACTATTGTAGACTGTTTAAGTGATATTTATATCACTATATACTTATATCACGTTCAACTGTCCGCCTATCGACCTTAACAGCGTCTATATATTCAACTGACTCAACAGCGTCTATATATTCAACTGCTCGGACAGAAGTCACACCTTTCATCTAACTATTTGTCTATTTATGTAACTCTCTCACTTCCACAGCCTCAGTATCTCCGACTGTCTATATGCCACAATTCTTCACCACTACTGCCGAATATCCGCTTCCACTTGCCGTTAACTGTCCTCGTATACCTAGCGTCCCAATACTCTTCAACACTACCAAATATTCTATTTTACAGCTATCCCGGTATACCAGTAACTTTCCGACTCGCCGTTACTGTCCTTGTATAGTATAGTTCGTCAACACTACCGAGTATTCACATCCATAGCTATCCCAGTTTACCAGCAACTTCCCGAGTACCTACTCGACATAAACTGCATACGTTCACCACGATACTGCTCCTAACACTTTACTCTCTAACACTCCATGGAATGTCTCTATATGACTCTCCCTATGTAACTAACTAACTTCCGAGTATAGATGCGTCCCTTTTATACAGCTGCTATTATCTTTCAGAGAGCTCTAGAATGTTCGACCGCATAATAACAATGAACAAAAAGGTTCAGGCGACCGGAAGTAATTAAACACGTCGCGGCTTGTTTGGTTACGTAGCTCGGCTGTTAGCGCTATTGCATCATCGCTATACCTAGACGCTTGTTCAGCGTACCAGTTGACGCCTGGTAAACGCCTGCGCAACACTAATATTTATTTATTTATTTATTTATTTAAATCACTCACTCAACAGGACAAAGTCCCAATTACAGAGTGAGAAACAGTACAAGATATACAATACACGAGTAGACACAGAGTAATTGTAATATTATATATTTACAAATGTTAATTAATAATTTAGCTTATTTTATTTAATGACGAAAAGAAGATGATTAATTAATGAGATTAAGAAAAAAATTAAGTAATTTACGTCGAAATTCTTGCAGTGAATCACAAAAAATGTCAATATTATTTACACTGAAAATATTTTACTGGAGAGGGAACAAATATACGTAACAGGGTGTTACGGCTAAAATGATAGTGACATAAAATTGATGACAGTGACCGATTTGACATTGACATATTTAATTGACACTGACAGAACAGGGACGATTAGACATATATTACAGACGTTCCATTATTATAAAATGTTTTTGTTAGAAAAAAAGATACATAGTTACGATATAGAAAAAATTAATAGATTTTGATAGATTGATATGTATTAAATTATATCTGAATAATAAATAATTTTGTCATTCGAGCCTAGATTTAATATATTATTTTTATAGGTAAACATTCTTTACATTGGTCCTTCGAGCCGGATTTGATTTACTATTGTTATAGGTAAACATTCTTTACATTGGTTCTTCGTAGCCCTTGACGAATCATCTTCGGATTTACACTCCATTTATAAAAAATAATAATGTCAGCATCAGCACGACGAAATAAAAAGCGAAGAGACGACAATAATGACATCGACGCTCAAACTTCACAACAGAATGAACGAAAAGTAGAAAATAAATCTGAACTTCTTCTACATAATGGTGAAGAACTAGCAGAAAAGACAGAAAAAATAAATGAAACAAAAATAAAAGAAACAAGCGTAAAAAGCATAAAAGTAGCTAATGAATCTGCGATTCGTCGACAGAAACTTGCAATACAACTCGAATATGAAAGAAGAAGGAAGGAACACGAAAAAGAACTATTAGACTTGGAAATGCAACTGAAACTTGCTGAAATAAACGAACAGTATGAAAAAAAAGATAATCATTCAATTAATACAGAAAAGATAAGCATCGATAGCTGGTTAAATGAACAAGAGAAAACGACAGAAGCTGAAACAACTACACCCGAAAGGAATGTCTCAACAGAAATACACAAATTTCTTTCGAGACAGTCAATGCCGAAAGATCTACCCTATTTTTCTGGAAATCCAACGGACTGGCCTAACTTTATTAGTCAATATAAGAACTCGACAGCTATTTGTGGATTTACCAATGTAGAAAACCAATGTAGACTTCAAAAATGCTTAAAGGGAAAAGCATGAGAAATAGTTGACAGTTTACTTATATATATATACATATATATATATATATATATATATATATATATATATATATATATATATATATATATATATATATATATATATATATATATAGAATGTCAGCAAAGCAATCGCAGTTTTAGAAAAGAAATTTGTTAATTGGGAACGTATAATATTCATGTTACTGGACAAAGTTAAAAAAATGCCAATAATAAAAGACGATAGACTTGAAAATTTGATAAACCTTTCAGATTCCTTAACAAATTTGATATATACCCTACAAACACTGAACAGAACTGATCATTTATAGAATCCAATACTACACCATGAACTTTTAGAGAAATTACCAGTCAATTATAAAATGCGATGGATTCAGAAAAGCAAAAGTTTGAAGCCTACAGATTTAAAATTAGAAAAAAATTAAAAATGGTTATCTGATCAAGCAGATACAGCAGTTGAAATTGTTGTTCATAGTTTAACAAATTTTGAAGAAAAACAAATCAAAATTCAAAAATGTTTTCTGTACAAAAAAATGTAAATTCAAAATGTTTTTGTTGTAATCTTCAAAAACTTCATTTAGAACGATGGACATTTGTTACCGAGAAAAGAGTATGTTTTTCATGTCTCAACCCTGGTCATGGAAGTATGAATTGTGCACGAAAACAAATCTGCAATATAAATGACTGTCAACGAATCCATAACAAACTGCTACATCATGAATACAAATTTAATAAAAGGGAAGAAAAGAATAAAAATGTTAGCTGTCAAACTACCACTCATATGTCAGAAGAGATAAGTGACGTATTACTGAAGATACTACCTGTGAAAATATATGGAAAAACGAAATCTATCGACACATTTGCACTGCTGGATGACGCTTTTACAGTAACTTTAATTGACCAAATAGTAGCTGAAGAAATTGGACTTGATGGACCAGAGAAACCTTTGAATATGCAGTGGACAAACGAAAATTTCCAACAAAAATTGAACTCCAAGGTGGTGACATTTTCAATCAGGAAGAGAATCGAGACGTTTTTTAATACGACACGCAAGAACGATGAAAGATTTGTCGCCTCCAACACAAGTCATTGATACTGAAGAACTTTTACAAAAATATCCTTTCTAAATTATCCAAACATACAAAATGTAAATTCATTGGAAAACCAACAGTATTGATTGGACAAGACAACTGGTCACTACTAACAAATCGAAAGACAGTACATGGACCTTGGAAAGGACCAGCACTAAGCAAAACATTATTAGGCTGGGTAATACATGGCACTACTGGAAAATTTAGAAATGATAAAAGTTATATCCACCATATTTATAAAGAGGAGGATGATTTAGATATTCTGCGCAACATGATAAAAGAACAGTGGAAACTGGAAAATATTGGAATCAAGCAAATAAAAAATTCGATGCAGTCAGTACAAGATAAAAGAGCACAAATCATTTAGATAATACCATGAAAAGAATAAGAAATAAATTTGAAACTGGCTTACTGTGGAAAGAAGATGAAGTTGTTTTTCCAGAGAGTAAAATTATGGCACTAAGAAGACTTTAGAGTATTGAAAGGAAGTTGGACAGAGACAAGATATACGCAGAATCTTATTGCAAAAAAATGAAAGAAATGGTTGAAAAGGGTTATTTGAAAAAACTGACTTCAAAAAAAGTGGTAGTAGAAACTCCGAAAACATGGTACTTACCTCATTTCGGAATAATAAATCCAAACAAACCCAATAAATTTAGAATAGTATTTGAGGCTGCAGCCAAATCAAACGGAATTTGTTTAAATGATAAATTATTAACTGGTCCAGATTTGTACAATTTGTTATATAACATTTTATTGAATTTTCGAACTAAGAAGATAGCATTTGTGGCAGACATAAAAGAAATGTTCTTACAAGTTCTTGTTCGACAAGAAGATAAATGTGCACAAAGAATACTTTGGCGTGGAATGGAGTGTGATAAAGAACCAGATATTTTTTTAAATACAAGTTGTTTTCTTCGGTTCAACATGTAGGCCTTGCTTAGCTCAAGAGGCAAAAAGTAAGAACGTTTTAGAATTTCAAGATCAGCTTCCAGAAGCAGCAAACACAATAATATATCAATACAACATGGACGATTATCTTGGCGGGGCTGATAACGAAGATGAAGCCATAAAACTAAAAAATGAAGAAATAGAAATTCATAAAAGAGGTGGATTTATAGTTTGTAGTTGGATTTCAAATTCTTTAGAAGCTTTAAAGCACATTGATCCATCTATAACAAAATTTGGACAACAAAACGTAGATATAAATACTATAAATCCACGAAACGAAATAACAACGGAAACAATTTTGGGATTATGGTGGAATACAGTAGAAGACAATTTTAAATTTAATTTAAAATTTCACAAAATTGACAAGAATTTATTAAATGGAGAAAAACGACCGACGAAACGGGAAATATTAAAAATCGTCATGTCACTATTTCATCCCTTAGGTTTCATTGCAAATTTTGTAATCCAAGCAAAAATATTACTTCAAAAAATTTGGCAAAGTGGTATAGGTTGGGTTAATGAAATAACGAATTCTCTAAACGATAAATGGCAAGAATGGTTAAGAGATTTGAAAAATATAGATAAATTTAAATTACCAAGACAGTACTGTACGCTAAATTTGTCAAGATTTACTAATGAATTACACAAATTTTGTGATGCTTTAGAAGAGGCTTATGCTACAGTCGCTTATTTACGTTTTCAAAATGATAAAACAATATCAACAGCCTTTGTTTATGCTAAAACGAGAGTAAGTCCTTTACGAAGTGTTTCAATCCCTCGTCTTGAATTGCAAACAGCTTTGATGGGTGCTAAAGTGGGAAATTCTTTAAAGAAAGAATTAAATATACCGATCAACAAAGTTGTTTACTGGACACATTCAAACACTGTGCTTTACTGGATAAAATCAGAAGCAAAACGTTTCAAGATGTTCGTCGCACAAACAGTTAGCGAAATTCAGGAACTCACTGATAGTAACGATTGGAACTATATCTCTTCTAATAATAATGAAGCAGACAAAGCAACAAAGAAACATAAAATTTTCTTTGATTTCTCCATAAATTCTCGTTGGTTAAATGGACGTAAATTTTTAGTAGACACAGGTATAAAATTTCCAGACAATAAACCAGGTGTAATAGAACTGAAGAAATTAGAAATGCGATATAGTCATATCACAATGGTAACCACAACAAAAGAGAATTTATGTGTGTCAGAACCAACACATTTCTCCAGTTGGAATAAATTTTTTAGAAGTATAGCTTGGATGCTTAGATTTATCCAAAAATGCCGAAAACAAACACCGAAAAACGACTATTCTGAACTAAAGGTTGATGAATTAAAAGAAGCAGAGAACTTGCTTATAAGAAGAATTCAAGATGATTGTTTTACAAACGAAATTAGGTAACTTAAAAGGAAATATATAACCTTACATGCCTACTTGACGAAAAGGGAATACTTTGTATAAGTGGAAGATTAAACAATTGCCAATTTGTAAATGAAAATTTGAAAAAACCCGCAATTCTAGATCCAAAACATCATTTAACTGAACTTTTGGTAAAATATTTTCATGAAAAAGCAAATCACGTAGGCAAAGAAATGATAATAAATGAATTACGTCAAAAATATTGGATTTTAAAAATTCATTTAGTAATTGTCAGTTTTGTACAATCAAGAAAGTCAAACTCAGTACACAAGTTATGGAACAAATGCCTGAATGTAGACTAGAACCTACTATTTGACCTTTCATGAAAACAGGAGTGGATTATTTTGGTTCAATTGAAATTAGAAATAAATAAAAAGATATGGAGTAATATTTAATACATGTATATAGACGATTTGGATGTCGTAGAGGTTTCCCCGATGAAATATATAGTGATAACTGTACAAATTTTAAAGGAGCTGAAAGAATTTTGAAAGAAGCACTTGACAATTTTAATCAAAATGAAATTATCGAAAATTAATCACAAAGGAAGACAAAATGGTATTTTAATCCACCATTTGCGTCACATATGGGTGGAGCTTGGCGCCCTGAAGCATATGTACTAAGAACACTGTTCACGGAAATAGAGACTATTGTAAACAGTAGACCATGAACGTATGTATCTACAGATCCTAATGATACTAAAGCCTTAACGCCAAACCATTTTCTCATAAGACCATCATATGCAGCTTTATCCTGCACGGTGACTGATGACACTAACGTATGTCTTCTGTCAAAATGGCAAGCAGCCCAACGACTAACTGATTTATTTTGGCAAAGATAGGCACGAGAATATTTACCAACATTATTGACGAGATCAAAATGGAAAAATCAACAAAGACAAGTTAAAATCAATGATATTGTTTAAATAGCCGATCCTGACGGACAAAGAAATTTATGGCCTACAGGCAGAATTGCAGCTCCAGGAAAGGACGGAAATGTTAGAGTAGTGGATATAAAGACCAAGAACGGAATATTACGACGTCCAGTAACAAAAATTTGTGTTCTTCCTGTCCAAACCAATAGTAATGTTCTAAATTAAAACAGTTACTGCAGGGGAGAATGTTACGGCTAAAATGATAGTGACATAAAATTGATGACAGTGACACATTTGACATTGACATATTTAATTGACACTGACAGAACAGGGACGGCTAGACATATATTACAGACGTTCTATTATTATAAAAGGTTTTTGTTAGAAAAAAAGATACATAGTTACGATATAGAAAATTAAATAGATTTTGATAGATTGATATGTATTGAATTATATCTGAATAATAAATATTAATAAAGGTAAACATTCTTTACACAGAATTTTGTAGCTCATAGTTTGTTTCCGCTGTAGGAATAGTAAATATTTGCTTCTGTCTAGAGTTACAAGTTCTAGGTATTTGGAAATTAATGGATGATAACAGACTTGAATGATCGATTTTATTGTTGATAATTTTATAAAATAAATACACGATAAATAATATCGGCGATATTTAAGCGTTATCATAGTAAATTCAGTGAGAGCAACGCTGAAGGGATAGCTATTATTGTTAATGTTACGGTTATCAGAAAATATATGCGAACAATATCTAACAATTTTTCTCTGAATAAATTCAATAGCTCTCACTGAATTTTTATACAGAGGGTTCCAGATAAGGAACAATATTCCAATTTAGCTCGCACGAAACAATTAAATAGAGACTGAAGTGTAGAAATTTTATGAAAATTTTTGGAATTGCGGATAATGAAACCAAGATTTTGTATGAAGTACTGATAATATTTTCATAGTGTTGGAAAAATTTACATTTTGGATCAAAAATGACACCTAAATCTCTATGTTGTGTAACTCTTGTCAGAACAGTGTTATTTATTTTATAGTTACTTAATCTATATTCCTCTTTTACAGTATATGTCATGATTTTGCATTTACTAGTGTTAAATAATAAGTTATGAGAGAGAGACCAAGAAAGTATATTAACAATATCATGCTCTCATTAGTACTGTTAATAAGTTAGTAGTGAGAATGTTCAATGCAGGTTGTAATGTCATTAATGAACAAAATGAAATGAAGTGGACCAAGATTCAAGCCTTGAGGAATTCCTGAGGTGGCACGGAATAGAGCGGATGATAAATTATTGTAATGAACGTACATGTTTCTGTTAGATAAATATGAAGATATAAGGGCAGATATATTATTGGAGATATAAAATTTGATTATTGACTTCTCTATAAGTATTCGATGTCTGTGTAAACTACATCAATTTGTGCGTTGGTGCGAAATGAATTGAATATGAAATTTGTAAAAGTGAAGAGATTAGTTGTAGTAGACCTTCCTTTCATGAGATCTTGCTAGAGGGGAAATTTGTCTTTCAACAGATATATATATATATATATATATATATATATATATATATATATATATATATATATATATATATATATATATATATTTGAATATGATCTTTTTAAAAAATTTAAAGATATTTTATAGAATGGCTATTGAACGATAATTAGAAATGTCTTCCTTATTCCCATCTTTAAATATAAATGTTATGTAAGTTTTCTTAACACTTTCGCGACTGGGAGTATTTTAGAAGATTCTTACAAAAAATTAGGTAAAAATTTCAAAAGGAAATTCATTTTATTTATGTGACAATACTATATAGCCGCAGAAAAATATATTAGACTAAAAGTAAGGATAAAAAAAGCGAATGTCAATATTTGGTACACATAGTTTGTAAATAAAAAAATTCTAATTATTTTGGTTTAAACTATGTGCACCATTTTATCACATGGACTTTATTTCTTTCCCGTACAATTATGAGTATCAAAAATGCATTTCATACGCAAGTACTTCTCATTACATTTCTGGCATGGCATTTCTACTCGTGGAGAATTCTTGATTGCATACTCCCTTCCGTTCCTTTCACCGTTTTTTCTGTAACATCTAGTGCACCGTCCTCTATTTGCAGTGTCAGTCAGTTTATGATTCCTTTCAATATTTTCTACTTCTCTATCCCTCTTTGCATTCCTATCTTCAAATATTTCATTTGCAATTTTCTCACGGAAATTTGTAATACTTATGGTTTTTAGTTTTATATGCTATATGTGCATTTACGACTGCTGTATTAACCAAGAGTTCAATGGCTACCTTTCGGTACCATTCCACTCCACGACGAACCGCTGAAGAATAAGATGCTTTTTGGTCCGAGACATCGATGAAAGATTTCATATTTTTATATTGCACAATTGTTGAGGGCTTCTGAATTTCTCCTCTTTTCGTTTGAACAGTAATCATTTCTGGAACTGACTCTGTTGTAAAAAACAAAACATCTCTTTTATCTTTCCACTTTCCTACTATGACATTTGTGTTGCTTTCTCTTGATATCATTTCTCCCTTTTTCAGTTTTGCATCAGTTACAGGTTTTGGATTACATTTTCTGTTCTTTCGGAGCGTCCCTATCAAATGAGTTTCCTTGTCAAGAATTTGGTGTGCTAATTTTATACTTGTATAAAAATTGTCAGTTCATAAAACTCGCCCTGAGTTCAATAGAGGTTCCATAAGTTCCAACACAACCCTGGATGCAACCGGTTCCTCATTAAGTGTTTGCTCCTTTCCAGAATAAATTTTGAAATTACAGGTATACCCTTTATCCCCACACAATTTGAATAATTTTATTCCGTATCTGTGACGTTTTCCTAGTATGTATTGACGGAAACTCAGTCTGCCTCGAAAGGGAATCATTGTCTCATCTATGCAGACATTCTGGTTGGGAACAAAAGATTCTTGAAATTTCATAATCAGTAAACTTGTTAATGGTTGTATTTTGCGTAGTCTGCTCAAATCAGTTATTTCATTATCAAAAAAATGCACATAGGACAATGTTGCTCAAATCGGATTCTACTCATTCCCACCTTTTTACTCACACCAGTTTTATATAATATATTTGTACTAAAATAATCTTTCAACGTGGGTTTCTGATTCAGTCCCATCCAAATTAAGTATCCCAAAAATGTGAGAATTTCAGACGAATCTGTCTCCTTCTACTGCCTTAGAACACAGTTTCATTTCAGAGTTTCGTTTGTAATTCCCGAAATTATTTTTTGTTCCGCAAACTTGTTAGTCTCCTCCACAATAAGAGATAAAACATCTTCGGTAATAAATAATTTGTAAAAATGCGGAGGATTATCTCTCTATTATCGAATTTTTTTTCGCAAATCCAGGTTTAGCAGTAAATGGAAAGTTTTTCAAATTGCCTAGAATAATTACAGAAATAAATAACTAATGAAATAGAAAACGTACATTTGTTTACCTGTGCAATCATCCCAAATTACGCGAAGCTGCGAATTATTTAACCCTGTATCCAAAATGTCGCCAACGGAAACATCGGAATTGTCATCAGATATTTTATTTAGGATTTGATTTCGTGTTTCTTTTGTGTCATTATTCACTTTCAATCTCTTGCTTTGTAGATTTTCCATATCAGATGATGAAGAACATGATGATGTTACCTCAGAGTTCTTATCGAATCAAATTCATACTCAATATCACTTATATTGTCAGCCAAATGCCGAAGTTCAGCTTCACTGAGGTATTTACTAGCCATTTTACATAAAACTATGCTTGCACTAACCTGCCAGGTTATAATTACAAAAGGGTGATTCACTAGAGATACGAAAGATCCTACTCGGGCCATCTATGAATTTTTTTAGAACTATTCCACCAAACTTTACTCACACACTGAGGCTATCGAAATCCTCATTTAAACCTATACAAATTGTGTCCGTTCAACGTACACAGTGAGTATAAAGAGTCCGCGATCTGTGACCAAATGTGGCCACACAGTTTCCTGGTATATCATAGTTGTGTACCAATCATTGTACACACAGTCTTCAAAGTGTTAAGAATAGAAGGGAAAGTATTAGTAGAGATAGACAAATTAAATAGAATATATAAAGATTCTACAAATATATCACGACATCCTTTCAAAATATATGCAGGGATATTATCTGGCCCAGGATTTCCAGAAACCTTTAGTTTATTTATAGACGAAATAATTTCTAATTTAGATATGTGATTAATAGAAAGGCAATCAGAAGTACTAGGAAGAGGAATGTTGGGAGAATGGGGAACATTAACAATAAGAGGATCGTAAACGGATGAAAAATAGTTAGCAAATGCTTTAACTATTGATGCTGTATCAGTAAACACTTCATCATTCATACACATGCACTCGGGTATACGACTTGAATTTTGTTCTGAGTTTAGATATGACCAAACTTTTCCAGGCTCATTTACAATAAAACTTTCGACTGAATCCAAATAATTTTTGTGTGCTTGCTTTATACTTGTTTTTATTTTTGCCCGAAGACTTTTAAAATTGTAGTAATACGTTAAATTATTGGTATTTTTATAAAGCTTAAGATTTTTGTTTTTAAGTTTCATAACTATAATAATAGATTTAGTAAACCAAGGTGGATATTTACGTACTTTTTTGATTGATTTAGGAATACATTGATAATATTATTATTTAGAGCAGCAAATAAAATAAAATTTACAGACTTTTTCGGCAAGTTGGTAAGAATTTTCTAAAAATAGTTGAAAAAAAATTCATTTAACGGAAGTTGCAAAATGCACATACCTATAGGCAATGTGTGTAATTTTCCAATTAGTGAACAAATTTGTTTAACATAATATTTGTTAGTAGTTCCTCATATTAAAAATGTGTGATCAATAAGCTGTTTAGATTAATTATGCTTCTAATATTACTCCAACAAATTATACAATATCAAAGTATTGCAATATAAAGAATATTTTTTCTTAATACCAGAATATATGACAAGATTTATTGGATAAAATTTATAGATTAGACCAAACATACATGTTCCGCAGCAACACCTTTTCTTATTTCTCTTTTCATATTTTCATATAAATTTTTTTAACTGTTTTGCAGATCGTGGACCCGAATCTGCAGAAGAGTTCAATTTTTCTGCTATTTTATCCCACGTCTCCTTTTTACTGTCGACATAAATTTGTTTTGCTGACTTATTTTCGATTATTGCTTTATATCTGGAAGTAACATTTAAAAGAAGGATTAGGGAATGATATGATAATCAAGGATGATAATGGACAATTGGGGAATTAAGCTAACTGAAAGATGTTTTGGTGATCAACAAGCAAGATACAAAATTATAAACGTATAAATAAAAAAATATAAATACTCACTTTCCTACAAGGGACACCAGTAACTGTTTATCAGTTTCAGAATAGTTTTTTCTCTTCGATTCCATATTTCTAAAACCAGTTTATTTTTTAATTATATAAAACTTAATAATATTTCGCACACAATACTTACATGCTTCAAGTACATATAGTTAGATTATTTCACTTCAAGTTTGACATTTGATGTTAAAAAAAGAAGGCGCGCGCACCACTCAGAGCTCTTTTTGCGATGTTGCCAGATTCACTTTCAATCAGCCGATCATCATGTGATTGGAGCTTGATTAGAGATTTTTTTTCTTTTCTGCAATCCGATTTTGATTTGATGTTTCAATTAACCGTAACTTGATGAGAGATTTGATGAATGTTTCTGCAACCGGGTATAACACTATTTATTTGTTTAACCAACTAACACTACTATATATTTTCACGATTTTACTAATTATTTATTTCACTACGCGTCCCAATCTTAGCCTGCCGGTCTTTTTCAGACTCTTGTAGACTGTTTACGTGATATTTATATCACTATATACTTATATTATGTTCAACTGTCCGCCTACCGACCTTCACAGCGTCTATATATTCAACTGACTTAACAGCGTCTGTTTATTCAACTGCTCAGACAGATGTCACACCTTTCACCTCACTATCTGTCTATTTATGTAACTCTTTCACTTCCACAGCCTCAGTATCGCCGATTATCCGTATGCCACAATTCATTACCACTACTGCCGAGTATCCGCTTCCACTTGCCGTTACTGTCCTCGTATACCTAGCTTCCCAATACTCTTCAACACTACCGAATATTCTCTGTCATAGCTATCCCGGTATACCAGTAACTTTCCGACTCGCCGTTACTGTCCTCGTATACTATCGGTCGTCAACACTACCGAGTATTCACATCCATATATATCCCAGATTACCAGTAATTTCCCGAGTACCTACTCGACACAAACTGCATGCGCTCACCACGATACTGCTGTGATTCTCCTAACACTTTACTCTCTAACACTCCATCGAATGTCTCTATATGATTCTCCTTATGTAACTAACTAACTCCCGAACATAGATGCGTCCCTTTTATACAGCTGCTATTATGTTTCAGAGAGCTCTAGAATATTCGACCGCATAATAAAAATGAACACAAGAGGTTCAGGCGACCGGAAGTAATTAAACACGTCGCAACTGTTTGTTTACGTAGCCCGGCTGCTAGCACCATTGCGTCATCGCTGTACTTAGACGCTTGTTCAGCGTAGCAGCGGGACTTACACGTTACAGTATTCAACAAAAATATCTAAAATTTGAAAATATTTTGTCAGCGTCAAATAAGAGAATCATTATAATGATTTACCCATTCACTGTTTGATATCAAAAAATACGATCCCCAATAATAAATTATAAATTATTTTCATAAACGAAATCCTTTAAAAATTCCTTCATTTAATATATTTAAATAAGTATATCAACATGGCTATTGCTTATTGCTGGGTGTGCCAATCTGCTTTGTACAAAGATACCAATAATCATGATGACATTATGCGCAGTTAACAATAAATTTAGAGCAGAACTTATTGATTTAACTCTTAATCCTTCCTCTAATTCAGACATAGTCTGTGTTAAAATTTCATTATTGACTGTTCTACATACCTCCTCCTATTTCTTTCGAGCAGCTAAGTTATACATATATATATATATATATATATATATATATATATATATATATATATATATATATATATATATATATATATATATATATATATATATATATATATATATATATGAGTAATACTTCTTGTTTTTTTTAAATTTTATTTTATTAATTATTTATTAATAGTGGAAGATATACCTGTGATTATCCAGTCAGAAACACAAATTCATTCCGCAACCCCAGTAGAGACAGTTGCTCCAACTCATCCTGAACATTCCCTAACAAAAGAACTAGTCCATCCATCCAAAAAGATGAAACAAATAGCCGACTGTATGAATAATATATCTTGCTTTTTTCCTTTTATTTTTTAAATTATTTATTAATAGTGGAAGATATTCCTGTGTATTCACAAATACAAATCCAGTCCCCAACCCTACTAGAGACAGTTGCCCCATCTCATGCTAAACCTTCCCTAGTAAAAGAATCCAGAAAAAAGAAACCAATAGTGAAAAGGAAACTCCAGTCAGCTGAACAACATAGAAGACTTTATTTCAGACAGAAATATATTAATGCTGTGAGAGAGGGAAAAGAGCAAAAAATTATAAGAAATTTAACAATTAAAAAATTGGAATTGAAAATTATAAAATTAGAATAGTACTTTGTTATTTTATTTGAGTTTTATTAATTATATATTGATAAAAATATTAACGATTGAAAACAGTAGCCATAACAGCATTCCTAAGTGCATAATTCGAGATATCATTATTTTAAATAAATAAAATAAATATATCATCACGGCTTATTACCCATTGCCAATCTGCTTGTATACAGATATCGGTAATGATGAAATATTTGCACCGTGCGGGCGTTTACCAGGCGTCACCTCACGGGCACTCAATGCTGGCGTTAAATGAATTTTTTCAAGTGTTAAATTAATTATTTTCATCAAGAAAAATATCTGCTTCCTCTTCGTGTATCTCCAGACTGCTTGTACGTTAAGGCTAAAATAGCCCTTCCTGTTGCGAAATAATTCTGCTCTTTCGCCACCAGGAGATGTATCTTAATATGGGTGCAGTCCACTGCACCCATAATACGTGGAAAATTAGCTATGCTATAGAAACCAGCTTTAACTGGTGCTAGTTCAGCTTCTGTTCTTGGCATCTTTATGTAATCCCTCGAGAGCGATGCAATCTCTCGCGTAACTCTTTGTATGATGCGACACACAGTTGATTTGCGCACATGTATGTGATCACCTATCACTTGCTGAAATGCACCAGTGGCACAAAAACGAAGGCAAATCATTATTTGAGTAGCAGCATCAATAGGTTTATTTCTTCTGCTAATGGGATCTAATTTTGCACCAAACATATAAATTAAATTTGTAACCGTAGTTTTCGTTAATCGGAAACGATCTTTAAATTCCTGTTCATCAAATATTTAAACGGGTTTGTTCTATCCCTGATGTGTCAAATTCTACGGGGTTCAAATTCTAAATCGGAGGGATCTGACAAATCCGAATCCATTTTAAAAAGTAAATTATTGTCTAATAAATTAATAAATACGAGAACACGAAAAATGATACTAATAACTAATAAACAAAACTGGAAATAGGTAGAACAATGCACTAATAATTATTATAAACTTAAATAAAGAACACAGAAAACATTAACAACTGGTAAGATTTATAAAAAATGCGAGACTGAAGTTATACAAATTCAAGTGTCAAATTAATTATTTGGTAATTGGTCACTGGTCTTCTGTTACAATAATTATGCGTTAACGGAGACATAATGGTCAGATAATCGAAAGTTGATGTTCATGCAACCCAAAATGAGGATGATGGCTTGTTAACGAACCGTTAATGGTTCATCAGCGTGACCTTCTGTTACCCGTTGATGAAAGCATTAGTGTTATCTA